>PVLC010011919.1:0-45749 GCA_004027655.1 Graphiurus murinus
TCCCAGCATTCGGGAGGCTGAGACCGGAGGATCCGGGTTCGCGGCCAGCCTCAGCTACCTAGTGAGGCACTCCGCAACTTAGTGAGACTCGGTTTCAAAATAAAGAATAAAAAATGGGGCTGGGGGTATAGCTCGGAGGTAGAATGCCCCTGAGTTCAATCCCCAGTACCGCCAAAAAAAAAAAAAAAAAAAAAATAAGTGTGTGTCACCACACCGGCTATGTACTTGCTTTTATTAGATGTATACTAGGCAGTAGAGACAAAGTGGCTGAGAGAATAAAGGGACTTGGACTCTTGGAAGGACCTGGTTGAGCTGTAGAACAAGACTGTAGGGGGCTGAGGATGCTCAAGCTTCCCTCTTAACCTCACTCCTCAGAAAGCTCTGTCTGCACTGACACAGGACAGACCAGTTCCTCCTGCCAAGGCTCACCTGGTCTCCATTTTGGCTTTTCCCGGGCTCACGTCCACCTCGGGCTCAAATTCCTGTTCTTTATGAGACATTCCAGCATAGTTCTACAGGAGTCTGCAGCCCCATGCCCACAGGGATTGATGGCTAGGGGAGATGTAGACCTGGAGTCTGAGGCAGGATTAAATTGGAGGGATATGTTGAGAGGGAACTGGAGCTGGAGTACCCTTTTCCCACCAGAGTGGGGCCCCTCACTGTTGGCCATGCCATCCTCCCTTTGGCCACAAGGGGGTGCACCTGGATCACTGCTGCCAGAGAGCCTGGGAAAGGGGAGTTGCGCCAGAAGTCCACCCTGCTGTCTCTCCTGCTCCTCTACTTAGCACTTGCCCATAGCCACTGTCCCTCAGGACCTCTGCCCTGGGCTCTACTTCCCTCATTCAAGTCCCAGTTGGGCTCTCAAATTAGGTAAGGCTCATGGCCCAGTGTCTCCTGTCTATCCATCTCTTCTGGCCTTTACCTCCCTGTGCCCCAGCTTCCAGGGATGGGAAAGGGACAGTACCTGATGTTCTCTGGCCTGGTGCCTAATGCAGGATGTTTTAGCCATGACCACCAAGCTGTTCTCATTTATCCTACCTAGGTTATGCTGGCAGCTTTCAGAGTCAGAGCACAGTGTGCTAGCTATGAACCCAGGGTTTGGAGGGCTCCAAGCAGGAGCTTGAGGCTCCCCAGGGATCAGGGCTATGCTTCTCAGACTCTCAGAAATGTGCTCTTCCCCAAGTGTTCACTATCCCTGTCCTGCCACCTTGGCCTGTCTAGGAAAGGCAGAATTTGCCCTCAGGACAGACTCCTTTGAACCTCCTTTGGCACTCTGAAGGATACACAGGAGTGTGTGGGACATGTACAGGTACATGTGTATAGGTGACCCTGGGAGAGGCCCAAACCTGTCATCCAGACTCAAGTAAACACTGTAGATCACACAGTGATGCTGGGAATGGGGTTGTGATCACGTAATCGATAACTCTCCCGCTACAACCTGTGCCTCAATTGGGAGCCTTTCCATTGGCCTCTCAGACCTCTGCTTCAACCAGTGCCCACTCCTTGGCTCACTCCCCTTCCCTCCCAAAATCTATTCTGCACTAAAATGTTGTCCATCTTCCTCATTTAGAGAGGAAAATCAAGGTCCTAACAAGCCAGTATAGGCTAGATTGCTATTGCATAGCCTGGGTACTTCTTGTTCTGCCTCCATACCCAGGACCCCACAGCTCCTCCAAAAGCCTGTGGAGGGGTGCTCAAGGAGATGGACTGCCCCTGTGTGAATGTGGGTTATCCTGGGAATGGCCAGGCAGACTTGTGGCCAGGAAATGGTGAGTGGGGAGGGCAACTCTGACTGGGTGCCAGACACTGTTTTCCTGGCCAGCTCTGACCTGGACCAGACCTCATCTCCCTTGGACGCTCAGTCAGTGGTTTCAGTCTTTGACCTCAGCTGAGGCTTTACAATAGCTGGCGGATGGGACTTCCCCTCTGAGGAGTCATCTTTGGTGTCCTTGCTGCTGCAACTCAGCTATGTTGCCTGCCCTGCCCTGCTCTGACAGCTCCACAGCCCCAGGGCTTCCCCCACACCTACCATCAGTCCTACCAAAGCTGCTTCATGGGTGTCCAGGTCGTAAGTCTTACCTGAGTCTCTGGGTGGCTCTGAGGAATTGGGTTACAGGGAGTCAAGGTGACCTGGACCTGACCAAACTAGAGCAGCGGCATAGCTAGATAGGCCCCTGGGGGTGATCTTATCCAACTCTCTTATGAGGGAAATTGAGTCTCAGATAAGGCCAATGGTTTACTCTTGGTCTCCTGACACCTGTTTTGGCTCTTTAGGTCCAATAACTCTTGCGTCCCTTGATTCTTTTCCCTTCATTTATTCTTAATTTGTTCACTCAAGGTTCCGTATCTATCTATCTGTGTACCTGGCCCCTGACATCCCCTGAGGATGGTCAGGGGGAAAAAGCCCTATTTCTGGGGTCCTTGCCATTCCCTCAGGCCTTGCCTCAGGGAATCTAGCTTGGACCTTAGTGCGTTGGGAACAGAGAAATTCAGGCGAGCTGCCACCCGTGACCTACCACACAGGGCCTCGAGGCTGCCAGGTCATGGGTGGCAGCTCACTCATTTTCCCTACCCCCAACTGTATAAGCTTCAAACTAGATCCCATGTGGCCAAGCCTGGGGGAACACAGGGTCTTGGCGTGTTCTCCTTCAGTCCAGGCCCAGGCTCTACGCCTCTCACCTCCCACAGTGACCCCTATCATTTGGATGTAGCTTTTACTATGAAGCTCTCCAAGGAGGTGACCACCTCTCTTCCAGGGCCAGCCCAGGGCCATGATGCTGATCATGTAGTCCGGCATGTTTCTGCTGCTCCTGCACATGTCACACCATGTCCTTGGGTAGGGTGGATGAGGGATCCTGGGATGCTGTTCAGGACCAGTCTGTATAGTGACTGCTGTTGCTACCTTCCTGCCTGGTTCAAGCCTCTTGGATCTTCTGGGCATGGGTATGGGATGGATAGGCTCTACCCCTGGCCAAGGCTGTTCTATCTAGTTTCCATGAGCTGCAGGGAATGCGCTCCTTTGAAAGTTGTATAGCCTCACAGCCCCGAATGAAGCTTGATTCCTTGAGCCTATCCCCAGGGTCTAGGTCAAAAGCAAAACTAGAGCCTGGCATGGTGGCACATATCTGTAATCCCAGTACTTGGGCAGCTAAGACAGGAGGATGGCAGGTTCAAGAACAGCTTCAGCAAAGTAGTGAGATGCTTATCAACCTAGCGAGACCCTGTTTCAAATATAAAAATAAAATAGAGCTGGAGTGTAGCTCAGAGGTAGAGTACCCCTGGTTCAATATCCAGTAACAGAGCCAGGTGTGGTGGCACACACTTGTAATCCCAGTACCTGGGAGGCTGACACAGGAGGATCACAGGTTCACAGCCAGCCTCAGCTACTTAGTGAGGCCCTCTGCAACTTAGTGAGACCCTGTTTCAAAATAAAGAATATAAAACAGGGCTGGGGGTATAGCTCAGAGGTAGAATATCCCTGGATTCAATCCCCAGTACCCAAAAAAAAAAAAAAATCCAGTAACAGATACACAAAGCAAAACTAAAGTTTCTTACTTGCTCTGTTGGGCTGGCTCTAGGCACGTGGAATTGGCAGGATGGTCCAGCTAGGATCCAACCTGACCTGACTTAGTTTCATGGAGAACAGCAGTCTCTCGGGAGCCCTAGAATTGCCCTTCACCCACATCTGAGTGAGAACAGGACCCCAACACCAAGATGACAAGATTGCTCAGGTGATGTGGGCCAGCAGAGCCAGCGCTAGACATGGACATGGGCCTGCTTTAGAGCACAGCTCACTACTGTAGCTGGCCTGCTTTGGGCTGCCTGGCACTAGGCCAGGCCACACCACTTTACCTCTCTTACTTGCACCCAGGCAAACTCATGTCTTTGAGAAATGCAAAATTCCAGTCTAGAGATTCTGTAACTGCAGTGGCAGGCCTGAAGAAAAAAATTTTAAAAAAGCTTCTTCAAGGTCAAAGTGCAGGGCAGCAGCAGAGGTGTGGCCCCTGGCTCCCAGGGTAGGCTTCAGTCTCCTGATTCTAGGCTGCAGCCCAAGAACATAAGGAAGCTACCCTGCAAGCCCTGTGTCTTTTGGGACATGCCAATCCCCTGGAGCCTTACGGCCAGGATGGGGTGGCCTGGTGCGGGCTGTCCAGTTGGATCTCCACTCTGCTCCATCAGAGGAGAGCTTCTTGGAATTTGCCCTGGGTGCAGCAGTAACCAGTTCCACCCCTCCCTTTGGCACATAAAGCCATCGCCTGCCTGGCACCCTCCTGACTGTCAGATGAATTGACTTCCTCCTGGGATGTGAAAGATGTTTTCATTGTCCCAGCCACAGGGACGAGGTGTTCCTAAGAGCATACAGGTAATTAAATGTGGCTGCCACCTGCCACCTGTCCTGAAGCAGGGAGTGGGGTGGTGAACCTGGGGCAGACATCCTGCTGCCTCCTGGACAGCTCGATTCCCGTGTCTCATCTTGGTGGGGGATGCCACTGGTGTCAGCTAGGCAACTTTTGTGGGTTAACCCTCTCTCCCTGCTGTGAATGCTTTACCTAACTGAAAAGCCTCCAGCATGAAACAGAATGTGGGTCCAGGGACCAAGGAGGGAGAACTTACTGTCCTTTCCCTGCAGGAGCCCTGCTTCAAGCCAACTGAAACCCAGTAACTTGCATGTGGCTGTGCCAGCAATAGACTCCAGGTTCTTCCCAAGACTGCTGGCCTGCCAGCCCAGGGGCTTCCCATGGGGGAGGAGCTGTATTTGGCTATGCTACCTTCTGCCTGCTCCTGAGACCTTAGGGCTGTAGCTCAGGGCAACTCAGGGAATGGTAGGGCAGAGTTGGGTCTTAGCCTCTGTTTATCAAGGCCCCTAGGCTGCCCAGAGCTGTGATCTTGTTGGTAGGTGAGGTGACATTTGGGCTTGGGGACAGCTATCCTGGATCTTGAGCCTGCTGAGGGTGTTTACTGGGAAGCTCTAGGTGGGGGTCCTGTCTGCCAGAAGAAATAGGCCGTGGTGTGCTATTCTCAGGTCTCTCTGCATACCACCACTTCAGTGTCTGTGTAGGTGCCCTGGGGAGCTTGCGTTGCAGATGCCAGGTGAGCAGCCAAGGAGTCTAGCTACAGACATTCCACAAGTTACTCGGGGTCAAGCTGTGGGACAGGATTTGAACTCACATCTCTGTGGCTTCAAAGCTCAGAATCTCTCTCCTCTGTCCTACATAGCTTCCTAAGGAGAGATGTCTTAAAACTAGAAATCTAGCAAAATGGGTCTGCAGAAAGGACTGGATCTGTGGAATGGACCAGCTGATGGAGGATAGGTGCATGTGCTGGCCAGGGAAAAGGGCTCTGGGACACCCAGGTAGGGATATTGGTGCCAGGGTTCTCAATGGGGAAGGGCAGGTGGCATATGAGGGAGGGGAGAAAGCTGGTATTTGATAGGAATGCAGGATTGATCAATCAGTTGGTGTTACCTGAGGTTTGCAGGGAGCCAGTGATGGGTCTTGGCAGAGGCCTGGGGGCTGCAGTCTGTACCACAGGCTTTGGGTAAACCCAGGGTTAATTGTTCCCATGCTGTGGCTCCCACACTGAGAGTTCCAGATGTGGTGCTCTGACTTTGCAGAGCCAGCCAGCCAAAGCACGCATCTGCTTTGGAACTGATGTGAAGAGGTCTCCCCCTGTCTCCTGAGCCTAGGAAGAGGCTCAGACATGACACATTCACCCAGAAGGGGAAGGGTGGCACCACTGGGCCACCAGGCTGTCTATCTGTCCACATCTATTCATCTGCTTTAGTTTTCCTGCTTTGAGCCCCTAGAAGTCATAGTGTTGGGGTAGAGCCTAGTCCTTCAAAGCAGACTCCTCACCTGGGCTCAAGGGTGTGGTAGAACAAGCAGCACAGCCCTGCCACCCTTGCAGGGAATGGCAGGGTGGGTACACTAGGCTCTAGGGAGCATGTTCTGACATCTGGTTTCATTCAGTGGGCCACAATTCCTGAAAACCCCTGAGCTCCCCAGGAGAGCATCGTTGAGTAACCTCTGGAAAAGCAGAAGTGAAGTCTGGGAACACACTGTCCTCTCACACTCTGCCGTAGCCAGCTGGCCAGCAGGACCCCTCTGTGGGCCATGAGGCCATGGGTAAGTGCAGAGCAGGGACCACCCCACCTAGTGTGCTGGGCCAGAGGTGCCTCCACGCTTGGTGGCCTCTTGGCACATTTGGGACCAACCCCCTAGTGTGGCCAGGACCCTCCCTTCCTGCCTCCCCTGGACCTTGAGGAGGAGCTGCAGAGGCCAACGGGTTGGAGAGCCATGTGCTACTTGCCCCTGTGAACCCTGAAGGGGCTGAAAGACCCCCTTCAGGGTTGGCAGGATCAGGGAAAGGTTTTAGGAAGTGGGTGGGGGCAGGGCTGCCCAGCTGCCACCTCTCAGGGCCTGGCTGGGGCTGACTGCTAAGCCCATATTTTGTCTCACACAGAGCAGAGAGCACAGGTCAGGCTTAGGGTCCCTATGCCTCCCTACTGATCAGGAGCCTGGAGTCACCAGTGCCAGCTAAGGCCAGGGCCCTGCTGCTGAAGAGTCCTGGCACAGAAGACTAGGAATTTGGGGTAAGCGGGGAGAGGGGGCAGGTAGAAGCTGTGGGGCCAGTTTAAGGTTGGTGCAGAATGAGAAGCCCTGGAGGAAATAGCCATGCTAGGTGGGTGTTGGGCTACAGCCTTCCCAGGCACCTTTAGAAAGCTCAGCTGGAGCCAAGGCAATGGCCTTTGACGCGACAACCTCAAGATGGATAGGGCTGTCTTGGAAGGAGGGGAGGCAGGGGCTTTCACTTTCCAGGCTGGGGGTGTGTCATTTCAGCCCAGCCTCTCTGACTGGGCTTGAGGAAATAGTCCTGTTTCCTACACTTCAAAGACTTTTCTCTGGGGCAACCTGAAGACTTTCCTGGAGCATTTGCTAGGAGCTGAGAGGATAGGAAGGTGACTCTAGCCAGAGAAAAGCACTGGTAAGCCAGAGAGTCAAGGGGTGAAGCAGCACAAAGGCTGAGGGCCTGGGGCCACACAAGCTGTGTGAGGGGGTAGAGCTCTAGCTCCTAGGCCATGGGGGCTCCTAGGTAAAGGTGACAGTGACATGTTGGAGTTGGAAGACTTTACTCTGGAGGTGGTGTGGGAAGTGGACCTGGGAACAGGCAGCTGAGATGGGGGGCAGGAGTCCTTGGTGCTGGGAGATGGAGTTTGGGGGAGGAGAGTCACCAGAGCATCAGAGACAAGAACAAACGAGGTAGAGGAAGTCTGGGAAGGTCCTGTAGGCAGGCTGCTGAGAAGTCTAAGACCCTGAGCAGAGGCTGGAGACACTGGGAAACTGAATTTATCAACTTCCTCTGAGGTGGGGTTTAGGTCAGACTACAGAGAGAACTTCCTGATACCAACAACATCTTAAACATGAGGACTCAGCCTCTGAGGAAGTCTTATGCCGTGAGAGATCCCAAGCTGGCCAGACACTTCTGATGCCGGGCCACTGATGGGAGGATTTGGGGTAGACAGCTGGGCTTGTGGGTAGACCAGAACTGTCCCCTGAGTCTGCGCTAACCAGAACACTGCTCATGCCTCAGTGTGGGCACGTCTGGGCCTCTCTGGGGCCATCACCGAGGCTGAAAGGCTGGGGAGCCCAGGGCCCAGAGCAGAACTAGCCCCTGCCCTCCCAGAGCCCCTGCTGTCCTTGGCTGCCCTCAGGGGCTGGGCCAGGGCTGGGTGGCTGGGTCTCCCACAAAGCTTTCTTCAAGTTCCAGGTTTTTCCTCCTTGTGCTTGGATCCCGCCCCCAGTCACATCCCCTCCTCCGCATCCCTCAGAGAGAGCAGGAAGCTGAGGAAGAGAGGGTGTCCTAACCGGCCTTGTCCTAGCCCTGGCCAGGCCTGTCTGAGAGGCTCGGGATTGCCAGCCACGGGTCTGGGCGCCAGGTTTCTCCAGTAGGGTCAGAGCTGGTTTAGAAGCCTTGTGTGGTCCCCTCGTGGGCGAGCCGAGGGATCAGCCTGCCTGCCTCCCTCCCAGTTGCCTTCTTGGCTGGCAGGCTGACCCTTTTCCCTGGGTCACAGGGAGACGTGGGGCTTTGGCCAGGGAAAGTGGTCTGGAACAGTTCTTTGACATCATCCCTGGGGGCTTTTAAAAATGAGTTTCCTGGTAAGGAAGGCTCCTCTGGCCTTGGGCAGGATTCTCAGTCAAGTCTCCCGGGTTTGCTCTGATCTGACACACGCCAGCAGAAATCATCCAGCAGAAACCATCCGGCCGCCTGCATTCCAGCAGCACTTGGAGCCGTGGCTCCCCAGATGCAGTGTCAGCAGAACGCAGCAGCCAAGGCACAGGGGTGTTTGCTCTGAGGCCCATGCTAAGCCCACGGAGTGGGGGGCATGCGAGGAGAGTGCCCGGGTTTGCCCTGCTCATTCACGTGTACACATTCCTAGCTTCTCTAGGAATGACTGGTACCATAAGTAACACCAGAGGGACTTATCACTGAGTTACGCAAGTCCAGGCCCATGACTGGCAGGTGGGCAGCGAGTTCAGGTGGCCTGCAAGGCCAGCTCTTTTGCCACTGGACAATTCTTCTGGGACTGGTGGCTATCTGGTCAGCTGAGTCCATACTTGAGAGAGCTGTCCTGGGCAAGGAGCTGTGGAAGAATATGGTCAAGGAGATGCTGAGTGGGAGGCAAGAGGAGACCAGAGCTGGGGATGGACAAAACCCACCAGGCCTATGCCACATCCCGGCCTCTCTATACCTCCCTGTTGGGACTTTGGACAAGGTTCTGGTTCTAATTTCTTGTAACTAAGTCTGTTAAATGGCTGTGTCCAGGAGGTCCTTGCTTGCTCCTGGCATTGGGTTGTCATTGCATATACTGTGTATTTCCAGCTAGTTGGTCTGAGGTGAGGACTCCCACATGAACAGTGCCATGTATTAGATGGAGAGTCACTGGGGGCTGGACCGGGTAAAGGGTGCTTGGCGGTGGGGAAGTTGCTGTGCTAGCCTTTTCAGGGAGAGAAGCCATGCAGAGCAAAGGCGGAGGCTGGGGCAGAGGAAGTTTCACGCTGCTGGAGAGCTCATGAGGATCCCCAGTGGGAGGTGACAGCTTGGCTAGGGAAACCTCCAGCATCTGTGCCAAGACTCAGAAGGGCAGGGTGTGCACAGATGCCTGGCCCTTCTGTGCTTTGGGTGGGAGGGATCAGGAGGCTTGGCTGGGGTCCAGGGCTGGACTAGCTGTCCCAGGGAATAGTAGGGCCACTGGCAGGAGGGGTTCCACCTAGAGGACTGGGTTTTGCCCTGGTTCCCTCCCTGTGCGTCTTGCCTGACCTAGGCTGTTAGCTGAAGAGGAAGTCTCCTGGCCTGAGAATGACTCTCAGCTGGCTGCAGTGGCTACATGGATAAAGGGACAGGTTTGGTCTGGCAGCTACATTGCCAGGCAGTCTGACCCAGAATACCATATTCCAGCCCTGGTTCCCAGGTGCTATTTGCTCTGCAGCTTCCCCTAGTGGACATTTTGCTACTTGCTGGGCCTGGATGAGCACCCCTGCCTATATTTTTTTCCCTTAGTATCATAATGTTTATTCATAGAGGCAAGTATATAAAATTAGGGCATGAACACTATTATTATTATTTTTTTTGTGTGTGTGTGATACTGGGGATTGAACTCAGGGGCATTCTACCTCTGAGCTATACTCTCAGCCCTATTTTTTGTTCTTTATTTTGATTTATTTTATTTTATTTTTTTGTGGTACTGGGGATTGGACTCAGGGGCATTCTACCTCTGAGCTATACCCCTAGCCCTATTTTATTCTTTATTTTGAAACAGGGTCTCACTAAGTTGCGGAGTGCCTCACTAGGTAGCTGAGACTGGCCATGAACCCGGATCCTCCAGTCTCAGCCTCCCAAATGCTGGGATTACAAGCATGCGCCACCATGCCCGGCTCAAGCATGAACATTGTTTGATAAGTTAAGTAGGCTTCCTTTCAGTACTACAATGGGCACCAGTGCATGTTCTTACCATTTGTTTCCCACCCACGAAAACCACTTCAGAGCCAGGCATGGTGGCATACTCCTGTAATCCCAGTACTTAGGAGGCTAAAACAAGAGGATTGCAGGTTCACAGCCAGCCTCAGTAACTTAGTAGGCCTATAGCAACATAGTGAGACCCTGTTTCAAAACAAAAAATTAAAAAGGCTGGGGAGTGTAGCTTGGAGGTAGAATGCCCTTGGATTCAATCCCTAGTACAAAAAAAAAAAAAAAAAAAAGGCAGCACAGAAGGAGAGGGAGAGTACCCCTAAGTTCAATCCCCAATACTACATACACACATAGTCAAAGAAAAAATCTTGTGTATTTGCCCAAGCTCAAAGGTATTAAAATCTAGCATATGAAGCCCATTTCTAGAGGTAGAAATACAGGCATAATTATGTATAACTACTATGCAGTAACCATCAATTATAGTTAATATATTTTTTCTGTAAAAAAAACAGTTGAATAGTCAAATATTGCAATAGCCCAAGTATTTCTGAGCAAAGCACCTTCTATCACTCAAGCTTTATTCCAGGCATAGCTGGGGCTGGCAAGACTGGTGAGGATAGGGAAGAATAGAGCCCAGAGCAGGGGCTCATTGCAGACACACTGGGATAAAGACAGGAGGGTTCTGGCATGTCCTAGACAAAAGGCAGTAGGATCCATGGGGGCAGATTGAGGCTGATGGCTTCTCCCTACCCCATCTTGCCTTCTCTTCTGTCCCCTTTTGGCCATGGGAAAAAGTAGATGTGAATGGGAGAGGGGATAAAGACAGCAGGTTCCTCCTGCAGACCTCAGAGGGTTAAGGTCTACTCTGCGAGTGCCTGGAGCCACAGAGGACAGGAGTGCAGCCTGCCACTGGCCATGCAGGTGGAAGGTGTCCACTGGCTTGACATGCTCTTTTCTATCTTCTTTAGCACACTTGACTGCAGGCTGGGGGCTATTTTACCTTTGAGCTATACCCTTTTTATTTTTTATTTTGAAACAGGATCTCATTAAGTTGCTGCAGCTGGCCTAAAACCTATGATCTTCCTGTCTCAGCCTCCCAAGTACTAGGATTACAGACGTGTGCCACAACATCTGGCTGCATTCTTCTCTTGATGAGGTATGGCAGGAAGGGCATCACAGGGTTCCCTTAAGCATATAGAGGGGTTGCATGATCTACTCTCCTTCTCTCTAAGCAGTCCAGGATTACATGACCTTCTGGACCTTGAGAACCTCTGAGGAGGCCTTGGGGAGGCAAGTAGAAGTGGCCTTCTGCCATCCCTGGACAGGTTCCCCAAGGAATGGAGAAATATGCAGTCCCCAGGCAGTAGAAGCCAGCCTCAGGTGGTGAAAACACACACACATCCCTTCTCAGCCACTGTCCCTGGTACTGCCATCATACCATAGTATCCCCATATCAAAATCCAGAAGTAACCGGGTGTGGCGGCGCACACTTGTAATCCCAGTACTTGGGAGGCTGAGACAGGAGGATCCAGGTTTGTGTCCAGCCTCAGCTACTTAGTGAGGTCCTCCACAACTTAGTGAGACCCTGTTTCAAAATAAAGAATAAAAAATAGGACTGGGGATGTAGCTCAGAGGTAGAATGCCCCTGGGTTCAATCCCCAGTACCACCAAAAAAAAAAAAAAAAAAAAAAAAAAAATCCAGAAGTAGAGCCAGGTATGGTGGCGCACCCCTGTAATCCCAGTTCTTGGGAGGCTGAGATAGAAGGATCACAGGTTCAAGGACAACTTCAGCAACTTAGTGAGGCTCTCATCAACTTAGCGAGACCCTGCTTCAAAATAAAAAATAAGAGCCAGGCGTGGTGGCACACGCTTGTAATCCCAGTACTTGGGAGGCTGAGACAGGAGGATCACAGGTTCACACAGAGAGCCTCAGCTACTTAGTGAGGACCTCCACAACTTAGTGAGACCCTGTTTCAAAATAAAGAATAAAAAATAGGTCTGGGGGTGTAGCTCGGAGGTAGAATGCCCCTGAGTTCAATCCCCAATACCACAATAAATAAATTAATTAATTAAATTAAATAAACTGGGCATGGTGGCTCATGCTTGTACATAGGAGGCTGAGACAGGAGGATGGCAGGTTCAAGGACAGCCTCAGCAACTAGTGAGACTCTCATCAACCTAGCGAGATGCTGTTTTCAAATAATAATAAAAAATAGAGCTGAGGGTGTAGCTCAAAAGTGGAATGCCCCTGGGTTCAATCTACAGTGCCACAATAAATAAATAAATAAATAAATAAATAAATAAATAAATAAATAAATAAATAATACAGGGCTAGGGATGTAGCCCAGAGGTAGAATGCCCCTGGGTTCCATCCCCAGCACCACAGGGGGAAAAAAATTTAGAAGCAACTTAACTGCTCTCTTTATCTACCCTCTCCCATCTTTCCTTCATGCTGTAGTAATTTACTGAGTGTGAGCACACACCAGAGCATATTCTGGTCTAGGCTCTAGAGTATCACAGTGACCCAAAGTCCCTGTCCTTGTGGAACTTATATGACAGAGATGACACATGGAGTGGGTGATGGAACTACAGGAGAGCCATGAAAGAGGGAATGCTTGAGGAGCGATCTGAAGGAAGGGATAAATGGCCACCCCTTTCCAGGCTAGGGGAGGTCCCTGAGGAGAGGGTGTGACCAGAGAATGAGAGCGGTGAAGAGGTGATGGTGGGGCAATCCCCTAGGGGCCCTATCCTGGCAAGGACTCTCACTCCAAGTTAAATAGGTTTGAGGCAAGTGAGTGATGGTGTTGTTTTGGTGAAGGTTTTTTAATTTTTTAAGTTATTTTTATTTTTATTTTTGTGCTACTGGGGATTGAACCCAAGGACATTCTACCTCTGAGCTACATCCCCAGCCTATGTTTTTTTTTTTTTTTCTTTATTATGAAACAGAGTCTCACTAAGTTGCAGAGGGCCACTAAATAGCTGAGGCTGGCCACGAACCTGCGATCCTCTTGTCTCAGCCTCCCAAGTACTGGGATTACAAGCATGTGCCACCATACCTGGCTATTTGTTTGTTTTTAAGCATACTGGAGATTAAGCCCAGGGATGCTTTACCACTGAGTTATATCTCCAGCCCCCCTACCGCCCTCGCCCCAGACATTTGCTAAGTTGTTGAGGCTGGTCTCGAACCTATGATCCTCCTGCCTCCATCTCCCACATACTTGGATTACAAACGTATGCCACCACACCTGGCTGTGTTTTTTGTTGTTGTTTGTTTGTTTGGTACTGGAGATTGAACCCAGGGGCATTCTACCTCCAAGCTACACTCCCAGTCCTATTTTTTTTTTTTTTTTTTTTTTTTTTTGCAATCCTGGGGATTGAATTCAGGGACATTCTACCTCCGAGCTACAGCCCCAGCTCCATATTTTTATTCTTTTTTTTTGTGGTACTAGGGATTGAACTCAGGGGCATTCTACCTCTGAGCTATACCCCATCCCTATTTTTTATTCTTTATTTTGAAACAGGGTCTCACTAAGTTGCGAAGTGCCTCACTAAGTAGCTGAGACTGGCCACAAACACGGATCCTCCGGTCTCAGCCTCCCAAATGCTGGGATTACAAGCATGTGTGCCACCACGCCCAGCTCTATTCTTTATTTTGAAACAAGGTCTCACTAAGTTGCAGAGGGCCTCACTAAGTAGCTGAGGCTAGTCGCGAACACATATTCTTGGGTCTCATCCTCCCAAGTACAGGTGGGATTACAACTGTGAGCTACCACGCCCAGCTTGGCTGTGTTTTTGAAAGACCATTCTGGCTGGTGTGTGAACAGAATGAACTTGGGGAGGAGCAAGGGCAGAAGCTGGGAGACTCCTCAGTTGATGCGTAATCCCACCTGTTCTGCCTCACAGGGCCTTTCTTCTTGGCCTCCCCTCCTCTTTCCCTCAGCCCTGATTCTAAAGGGTCAGGAAAGCCCTTAGGATTGGCTTGCATGCCTCCAGCCACTGCTACAGGAAGCCCTCTCTTTTCTCCCAGGCTCATCCCCTTCTCAGGCCACTCATTCGCCTTCAGGCTCCGTTTCACTCATCTAGTGCTGCTGGCTGTTTCCTTCATGCCTTCGCATCCCTGCCCTTTGCTGTGGCTCAGCCAAGCATGGCCTTCTCCCCCCCCACACACACTGAGGTTTATTTTGGTGCTCTCTCCCTTCTATTTCCACAGCTTTGTGCATCTCCTTTATTTTATTTTATTATTTTTTGGTGATACTGGGGACTGAACCCAGAGGCATTCTATCTTCAAGCTACACCTCCAGCCTGATTTTATTTCTTACTTGGAAACAAGTTCTTGCTAGGTTGCTGAGAGCCTCACTAAGTTGCTGAGGCTGGCTTTTAACCTGCAATCCTCCTGTCTCAGCCTCCCAAGTAGTGGGATTACAGGTGTGTGCCACCGTGCCCGGCTCTCCTTTCTTTTATATACCTCATGTTTGCTTGGTTTGTCTCTCCAACCTTGGGGCCCTGGTAGGCAGGACCCTTGTATTCTGCTCTAGGTTAGGGCCTCAAAGGTTGTGGGTTGTGAATTGATTGAGGTTTTTCAGCCTTGTCATCTTGGGGCCCAGTTATTTTGCTTGTGTTTGTGGGGCCCAATGTGCTGGTGTGTGGCCTGAGCATCTGGGCTATCTACAGAGCTTTAGCCTGTGATAGGCCTTGAGCCAACAGGAAGATAGATGCAGGAGAGAGGCTGGGCCCAGAGTTGAGTGAAGATGGGGATTGGATCACTGTGGGAGGATCAGCAAGGCCAGTCCTCATCGTCTTTCCTTGAATTTCAGACTTGAAGCTGCACCTGCAGAGCACAGACTATGGCAACTTCCTGGCCAATGAAGCGTCACCTCTGACAGTGTCAGTCATTGATGACCGGCTCAAGGAGAAGATGGTGGTGGAGTTCCGCCACATGAGGAACCATGCCTATGAGCCGCTTGCCAGCTTCCTGGACTTCATTACGTGAGTGAGCCTCATAGCACTGGGCAGGGCAGCTACACCTGCAAGAGCTGGCTCCAGCATGGCTTAGGCCAGTTGCCTTTGTGTCTCTGTCAGCTGTCAGACCTGATGACAGCTCTGTCAAGCGAGCTGTCATCAAGCACTACCTTCAAAGTTGGGCCATATAACTGGGCTGGTCATTCAACAATTCTGGATGCCCAGGTCATAACCTATAAAGTGGGGTCACCAATCTCTCTCTCTCTCTTTTTTTTTTTGGCGGTACTAAGGATTGAACACTTAGGGCACTCTACCTCAGAGCTACACCCCGAGTCCTATTTTTTTATTCTTTATTTTTAAACAGGGTCTCACTAAGTTGCAGAGGGCCTAAGTAGCTGAGGCTGGCCATGAACCTGCAATCGTCCTGTGTCAGCCTCTTAAGTACTGAGATTACAAGCATGAGCCACCACACCTGGCACCAATCTCTTTTCTTATACCCCTAGTATTACAGAGATTGGGGTGGGGAGGCTGTGGAAGTGGGAGCCTTTTTTTTTTTTTTAACTACCTTATAGCACCCACATTGAACACTCACCAGGCCCTACCCTGATGCTGCAGTCAAGGGTTAGGGTGTGGACAGAGCTCTGAAGAACCTGTTTCTTGGGATGGGCTATGGAGGCCCTCTGTCCCTGTCTGGGCTGAGGCTCATTCTCCATCTGCTCTGACCATGGCTTAGGTCTCAGGGTGATTGGGTCGGGGTATTGCTGGGTACGGGGGTGGGGCTGAACATCTTGCTAACTTTCCCAATTCTTGTCGAAGCTTCCAGGAGTCAGTTGGGCAGGTTCCCATGTTTATGACCCTTGGCTGACCAGCTTCCCCATCCTGACCGTTGAGTGGGGCTCTGCCTACACAAAGCTCCTGGAGAAGCTGAGCAGAGGAGAGGACCCTGGGTCTTGAAGGCTGGAGGAGGGCACTTGGACTGGGCAGACTCTGCATGCTATATATCCTATGGACACAAGGAGATAGAGAGGCTCCCTCTGGAGGGATGGCCCAGGAACCATGAGCCAGGGTCTGGTAGACAAAAGGCCCCACCCCTGGTGGCTGTACCACATAGCTGGTGAGCAGAGGCATGATCAGTGGCTAGCTTCTGAGTGTTCTCTGCATTGATGGCCTGTGAGTGTGTGTTGTTGTGGGAAAACATTTCCCTGTCTAGCTTTTTCCATTCCCTAATTATGGTGCTCCCACCCTTGGAACCAGGCACTCCACTTGTCCCTGCAGGGATGCATTAGATGCCTGCTGCCTGGCCTGATCCCCACCCCCAGCAAGGAGCAGTCACTTGCACAGGACCCATTTGCTAACATGGGGGCTTTAATCAGAGAGGCCTCCATCCTCAGGCAAGAGCCACAGGCTGGAACCCTGAAGGGCTCAGGGAACCTGCCCAAGCTGGGAAGCAGGCCCACTCCAGGCTACAGGCTTCCTTCCCTGGAGAGCTCCCTCCTGATCTAGCTGGGCTCATAGTCACACTGCTTTGGCCCCTGTCAACGTATGCCAACATGGACCTATTAGGGCAGGAGGCCAAAGAAGAAATGGATTGGGTGCTTCCGAAGTTCACGCTCCAGGATGGCATCTGTCACCCAACCCTTGGCCAGAGCCTGTGTCCCTATCCCAAGGCCAGAGCTGAAGACATACCAGGAAGCAGTACGTTTATTGTCAGAGCCCAACCTTCACCTTTGGCTTGTTTGCACAAAGCTCCTTCAGCTTCCTGGTGAATGTTCTGGTTTTGTTACCTAGGTTGGCCAAAGGAAGCCTGACCCCATGCCATTGGACACAGAGTAGGTGTCATCTGTCTTGCTGTTCACTTGCCCACCTGCCTGTGCATCTAGCCTCTGGCCTGCCTTGGTGTCAGCCTGCCAGGCCACGAAACTAGAGAGGGCTGTGAGCGTGACTGAGACAGAACAGCCGCCAGCTCTTTGCTGGAGGTTGGCTACAAGCACCAAGTGTGCTTAAAGCAGCCAAGCACTATCCTGTGGCAGGCTGTCCAAATCCGCCACCTCCCCGCCCCTTCCATTCATGGGTGATTGTGGCTTACAGCCTTCCTGTCCACTCACTCCTGCCCTCACTTGGGAAGAGCTCCGCAGCCACGTGTCAGCCCGTCTGAGCCTGTGGCTGCTCAGTCCCTGACCCTGTCTTCTCCAATGACCTGCTCCTCTGCTCTCTACTTCAGCCACCCCCACTGACAGCTGCCCAAGGTCATGTCACCACCTGGAACTGCTCCACTCTTGAAATTGCTGAGTCAGACACCCCCTCTCTGTCTACAGCCTTCAAGCCCTCCAACCCACTCTCAGTCTCTCGTGGGACATGGGTTCCGGACTCAGCAGGACACTGGGCCTTGCTTCCTCCCCTGCTGTCTTTTCTGTCTTCATTTCCCACCCTCCCCGACTGAGGTTCCCTGGTCCATCATTCGAGCTCTCTTCTGCCAACATCCGCAGCTCTCTTGGCCGCCCAACTCATGGTCCCGCCCGGCTGGCAGCCCCCCAGCTCTGGAGGAATCCCAACAGCCTCCAGCCTAGAGCTGCCCTCCCCCCACCTCTACTGCAGGGAGCAAAGCTGGGGAAGCCGGCAGTTGTGTGTGTGGGGGGGATCATCCCTGCTGCCAGATATGCATGCTTACTGGCTCAGTTAGCCTCAGCCTGTCTCTGCCCAGCAGCCCCTTCCACCAAAGGTAGGAAGACCACCTCCCCTTCTTTTTTTTTTTTTTGCAGTACTGGGGATTGAACCCAGGGGCATTCTACATCCGAGCTACACCCCTAGTCCTATTTTTTATTCTTTATTTTGAAATAGGGTCTCACTAAGTTGTGGAGGACCTCACTAGGTAGCTGAGGCTGGCCGCGAACCCAGATCCTCCGGTCTCAGCCTCCTGAATGCTGGGATTACAAGCGTGCGCCATCACGCCTGGCTACCACCTCCCCCTTTTTTTTTTTTTTTTTTTTTCCGGTACTGGGGATTGAACTCAAGGGCATTCTACCTCCGAGCTATACCCCCAGCCCTACTTTTTTTTATTCTTTATTTTGAAACCGAATCTCACTAAGTTGCGGAGTGCCTCACTAGGTAGCTGAGGCTGGCCTCGAACCCGGATCCTCCGGTCTCAGCCTCCCGAATGCTGGGATTACAAGCGTGTGCCACCACGCCTGGCCTCCCATCAGCTTCTAACACCATTCTCTGAATTTCTAACACCAATAAATGCTATTAAAAACCCACCTCAGGGGGCCTGAACTTTTACATTCCCTATCTGTTCTCTCACCTCCCTCCCATCCCTTGAACCTCCAGTCAGCTTCTAGCAGTCTTATCACCCCACCACAGGGCCCTGGTCACTCCTGGCTTTCATGTGGCTAAGGTCTCCAGGCCTGCTCACTGGGTAGCATCCAGCCCCCAGCAGTCTCCTCTCATGATGTCACTCTGACATAACCTACCTCCCTGGCTGCTCTTCCTCCTCCACTCTGCCCCAACAAGTCATCCCAAGTATAGGAGTGTTGCAGAAAGGGGTGAAGCCTTCTACAGGGCTTGTGCCAGCAGAAATCCCTCAGACTGGGGATTTATGACTGGTTTCCCCAAGGAGGTGTCTACTTAATGAAAGGGAAAGGCATTTAAGACACAGACTGAAGGAAGGGGTTCTGGCATGGAGTCCCTTAGCCCTGTGTCCCCCCACAACAACCCCCAAATATGTCCCCACTGTGAAGGAGGAAGCTACCCTAGAAATTCCCAGAGGAATGTACCCAGAAAGGAGAGTGTAGTCCTCAAGGAGGGGAGAGTGTCAGTTAAAGACCCTGTGCCACCTGGGTGTGGTGACGCACACTTGTAATCCCAGTTCTTGGGAGGCTGAGACAGGAGGATCACAGGTTCATGGCCAGCCTCAGCTACTTAGTGAGACCCTCCACAACTTAGTGAGACCTCATTTCAAATAAAATAAAAAATAGGGCTGGGAGTATAGCTTGGAGGTAGAATGCCCCTGGGTTCAATCCCCAGTACTGAAAAAAAAAAAAAAAAAAGACCCTATGCTGGGCCATGGCCTCCTGCAGACAAAGATAACTCAGCTGGAGACAGAGGTAGAGACCACCACAGAGTTCACTTAACTCCATTCTGCTAAGGGCCTCTGCCTTCAGACCTGCCACAGGATGGCTGGAATAGACTTCTGCAGGAAGTAATGAGTTCCCTGTCACTGAAGGTGGGCAAGCAGAAACCAGTCAGGGACTCTTATCCAGTGCTTTTGTGGATCTAGTGAGCCTGCAGCCAACACACATGGCCAGTCCCAGTGCCAGAAGAAAGCTGTGTGGACAAAGGGAATGGTATTAACAGAGCCTGGAGAGGCCTGTGGACAGCCTCAGCAAGTGGGATCAAGGGTCACAGGTGGCTTTTCAGCATTGGGAGGACTCCAGGATCAAGTGGGAATGGAGAGGTCATTTGAGAGAGTGCATTGCTGCAGTGGAGACAGCTTCCTGCCACACGGTAGACAATCTGAATGAGATAGGTTCCCCTGAAACAGACTGTCAGCATGTGGTCTTGAGGTGATCTAGCTCAATTTTGTGGTGCTAACATGTCAATATGTTACTGTACTGAGGGTTTCTGCTAGGCCCAGCCATTAACTTGCCATATGCCTTGGGACAGAGTCTCTATTAATTTTTTGGCTTTGGAGGAGACCTTGATCTGAGCCATTACATGATATTTTCTCATAGGAGAGTTGGCTCTAGAAGAGAAACTGGGGGAGTTGCTTGTGGTAGGAGTGAGCTTAGTTTCCGGGAGTCCCAGGTGGGCCTTGTCCTCAGATGAGTGAGCCTCCCCGGCAGGGGTCTTCCCAAGTATGCAGCACCTGCCTACAGCCTAGGTTCCTATTAGCAGAGCCTGGGTATGGGAAACATACACTGGGGGAGCTGAGGTCCCCATATTTCTCCTGTCAGGGCCTCATTGCCACCAGCCAGAATAGGCAACTGAAAAGAGGCTTTGTCCCAGGATAATGGCTTCAAGTGCCCAATGGGCCTGCCAACATATCTGCCATTATTTCCAGGGTATGTTGCCCCAACTTGGGCCCTGCTTGGTCACAAAGGGGTATCAGATTACTCTGACCTCCCACCCTCACTGTCCACAACAAGCTAGGCTTCTGAGTGGACTGCTGGTCTCCGCAGACTATGGCTGTATGGCTGCTGTGGTTTCTGGATCCTGGGCTAGGGTGTTGGCCCTTGCCCAGTAGGAGAGCCATTGTTCTGGGCTTGAGGGAGAGCATCAGGAGTTCCTCAAGCCATGGAAGGCTCAAATTGGGGTGGGTGGGGGGAACCTAGCTGAGACTCTGGAAAAGGGCAGGATTTTAATGAGGAGGAGGTCAGAATTTTACTACCTCTGTTATGGGCCACACCTCACTCATCCTAATTGCAGAGGGGAAACTGAGGCACTGAGGCTTAAGAGCTGGTGTGCTGAGCCCATGATAAATATTTATGTTTTGTTTTTTCAGTACTGGGGATTGAAACCAGAAGCATTCTACCTCCAAGCTACATCACTAGCCCTATTTTTTTTTTTTTTTTTTTGGTGGTACTGGGGATGGAACCTGGGGGCATTCTACCTCCGAGCTATACCCTTAGCCCTATTTTTTATTCTTTATTTTGAAACAGGGTCTCACTAAGTTGCGGAGGGCCTCACTAGGTAGCTGAGGCTGGCCGAGAACCTGGATCCTCTGGTCTCAGCCTCCCAAATGCTGGAATTACAAAAGTGCACCACCACGCCCGGCTCCCAGCCCTGTTTTTTATTCTTTATTTTGAAACAGAGTCTCACTAAGTTGCGGAGGGTCTTGCTAAGTACCTGAGGCTGCTGCAAACCTGCAATCCTCCTGTCTCAGCCTCCCAAGTATTGGGATTATAAGGGTGCATCACCATGCCCGGCTCATGGCAGATATTTTTGTTTATTTTCTACCCTGTACAGGGCTCTTCAGGATTCAGGTGTGACTGAGTGCAGATACTGTCACTAGCAGCTTATGGGAGCCCTTGATGGGGATTGTGGGTAGACAGGCTGCCAGAGAACCCAAGTCATCATGACCTTGGCACTAACACTAGACTTGCCCCCATGACTGAGAAGCCAAGCTATTGCAGCAGGTGGCACAAAAGGGTACCGTGGAGGATCAAGGTTGGCTAGGGACTCTGAGGGCTTCTTGAAAGAAGTAACTTCCTAAACTCCAGCTGGAGACTTTTGGGGTATCAAGCTGTTTTGGAGGCACAGGGCAAGGGAGGGCCTCTGGCCAGAGGAATACAGACTGCCCCACCCCCACTCCACAAGGGCCTCTTTGGCCTGGCGGGCAGCCGGCCATCCACTCCCCAGCTGTCTTCCCCTGGAGGGAGATGCTGACCAGCTGGAACTTCATTCTCTCCTATTGGGGCCAAATGAGGGGAAGAATGGTGGAGTGGCTCTCTGGGGGCAGGGAGGCAGCTGCTGAAACCGGGCGAGGAGGAGGAGGAGGAGGAGGAGGAGGAGGAGGAGGAGGAGGAGGAGGGGAAGAGAGAGGGGGAGGAGGAAGAGGGTTTCCCTGCCTGATAAGGGCCTCAACCTTGAGAGTGAAGCATATGGCTGGGCCGTATCTCCACCTCTCTGATCTCTCATGTCCCAGGAAAGAGGATTCCGATCCTCACCAGGCCAGGATGGACGGGTGAGGGTGAGGTCTCCACTGTAGCAACTTTGCAGTTGGCTCAGGGAGAAGAAAGTATTGAGCCTGGCACAGGATCATCTGAGGCTGGCCTGGCTTGCGTAGAATGGGGCCTTGCAAAGGGCTGAGTGGCATGAGCATGAGTGGCATGAACATGAGTAGCATTCCCTTCTGTGCCCAGCTGAGGCTTTAGTGAGGAAGGCTGTGAGGAGTCCATGGGCAGTGGGTGGGGGTACCACCGGCCTCCACATGTGCTAACAGAGGGCTGAAAAGTGAATCACTGCTGGCCTGTTCCACATCACTGAGGGACAACAGCAAAGTTGTCTTACAGCAGCGACTTTCCACAGGGCGCTTTCAAGGCTGGGCCAGGACCGTCAAATATGCCAGAGCACCTCCTCTGGGCCCTGACCCCAGCCTTTCACCTCAACCTAAACAGATACCTTTAGTTGTGGACAAAAGGAGGAGGAGGTTTAAAGAGAGAAAATTGGCTGTGGGGGCCCTGTCATGCTAATGGGGAGTGTAAAGCCAAGGCATGGGACGCTGGATGGACATGGCTGGGTATATATGGACAGTGGCTGTGGGGACAGAACTACTTTGCCTTATGTTGTGACAGGGCCTGGTGCTGGCCCTGTCTGGATTTTATCTGCCCTGATAGTGAGGCTAGTGGCTGTGGGATCCCTTAGCTAAGGGATGTGCCATTCTCCCTCTTCCTGTTTGAAGGTTTTAAGAACATTCTTATAACTCAGGGGCAGGATCTTTGTGTCTGTCTCAGGGAGTGGGATGTCTGCCATGGGGCTGGATGGGGCACAGGTGGGGGGTGGAAGGATGATAAGGGTTCCCTAGGGTACATGTGATGCAAAAAGCATTAGGGGCAGGAGACGTGCCTGGGAGGCCAAGGCACAAAGCTCCGGTGGGCTCTCCCTACAGTCCTTCCATTCTGCCAGCTCTATGGGTCTGGGAGCAGGAGGCTGGCCATATGGGCCTCTTGGTTTGCAGCTGCAAATGGGCCCTGTCTGAGGCCCTCAGTTTGGGAAAGGGGGCTGTCTCTTCTCAGTACACATCCTGTAGTTGACCTAGCCAGACGGGGGGTGGAGAGAGGGCAGCTGCCTGGCCCTGGGCCCAGGAGAGCAGAGGTCGTAGCAGGGCGCCAGGCTGGGTGGGAGATGGGGGAGCCTGCAGCAAGCAGGGGAAGTAGGGGTCAGTCTGGGACAGGAGTTGGGGCCTCCTCCTCCTGCTGCCTTCCTGGAGAGCCCTGTGGGAGCACCCACAATGGCCAGCCCTCCGAGCTGAGGCCTGGGCCCTGGCTGCCACCTCCCTCTCTTTGTTCCCTTGGTTCTGGAGACCACCTCCTACCAGGGCCCTACTAGGACAGCCTCAGCACTGGGTACTCTCAGTCCTGTCACAGAGCAGAAACCTAGCTCTGATCTCCCAGAAGTCAGAACAGCAGCCTTCCCTCCAGCTCTCACCCTTCCATGTGCCCAACCCGGCCTTCGAGGACATTTCCTGAGGCCTCCAGCTCCCTTGAACCTTGAGTTCATCTGTGGTGACAGGCTAGAGGATAGTTGCGGCTACTGCAGCATGACTGTGGCTGAGACCCTCTCCCTTTCTTCATTCCATCCCCCTGTAGGTGACTACGGAACTCTCTTCCCCGGCACCTTTGTGTCCATGTCTTTCATTTGGAGGCAGAGCTTTGTCTCTTGCCAAGTCTGAACTGGGCAGCCCCATGTTCCCCAGCTCTACAGCCCCCTCTGCTGCCCATGGGTTTCTCAGAGCTGGCCTGCAGGGCATAGCCTTGGCCTGGGACTGACCTGAGCCCAGCCTATCAGGTCTCTGTGTCTCTTCCACACCTTTCTGGGTGGATACCTGGTGCTGGCCTCAGGCCCTAAGGAGGAGGGCACCTCTGTCCCTGTGGAGCCAGGCTGTGCAGCTCTGCCTGACCTGGGCCTTCACTCCAGAGGAGACTTCACCGGTTCCTTTTTAATGCTTCCTTGGAGAAGCCTCTCCCCATTCCACTTCTCAGTCTTTCCTGTCTTCACCCCTCATCCCCACAAGGAGTCAGAGTGACCCTAACTGGATGGACAAGTAATCCCTGCTTACATCTCACTCATGGGTCCCTGGTGTTTGAGATGAAGTTGGGACCCTCAGCCTGGCCTGAGCCCATTCCCTGGGTGCCCTTGCTGCAGCAGTGCCCCGCCAGTGGCTGCGCCCTGCCTCTGCCTCTGCTCAGTTCCTTGAATGCAGCCTTGCTCCGTGCATGCCTCCAGGCCTTTGCACAAACTGTTCCCTCTTCCCAGAACACACTTTCATCTCCAATCCTTTTATCTCTCAGGCTCCTCACCACACCCACTCCCAGGCAGGCAGCGTGCCTCACCTCTGTGTGTCCGTGGTTCCTGTGTGCTGTTAGAGCACTGTTCACACTGTGGGGCGTTACCTGTCTCCCAGTCCCTCCATTCTCTCAAGGGTGAGGCCATATCTGCACTCCTGGTGCTATGGTGCGGGTCAGGAACTCAAGAGGAACTTGGACAAGGCATACCAAAGATAGAGCCAATAGTGCCTATCTGCAGCATTCATTAACCAGCACACATTGTTAAGGGGCTAATGGCCCATGCAGGATGGGGGCAGGGGCATGGTGCTGGGCCAGTTCTTCCAATCCCACAGCCCATTGTCTGCCTCCCATAGTTACAGCTACATGATTGACAACGTGATCCTGCTCATCACGGGCACACTGCACCAGCGCTCCATCGCCGAGCTTGTGCCAAAATGCCACCCGCTAGGCAGCTTCGAGCAGATGGAGGCCGTGAACATCGCACAGACACCTGCTGAGCTCTACAATGCCATTCTGGTGGACACGCCCCTGGGTGAGCAGCTGTAGTAGAAGCAGGAGCTGGGCAGTGGTCTCAGCATCAGTGCCTCTGTGTGAGGTTTGCGGACTGTTGGAGGTGGGATAATCTGAGCCAGAAAGCAAGACCTGCCCACTGCTACTGACCTTTGTCTGTCCCTCCACTTCCTCCTCTCATTCTCTCCCCACCCCTCCCCACTCTATCCTTTCCTGTTGCATTTGCTGGGCCAGGCAGGCTACCCCCAGTGCCTGACTCGGACCATCTAACTTTGGAAGTAGTCTGGTTTCTCAGAATGCACAAGAGGGCTGAGCTCATGGAGAGGAAAGAGAGACTTGGATTCCTTGGAGTCCTGGATCTATGACAGACTGTGGTCCCAAGCAGGGCCAGAGTGGCTAGCTGCCCATGAGGCTGAAGAGGGAAGCAAACAGCCTCACTTGTCTCCACTGAACAGGTCCCAGGGGCCAGGTCATACAGTGTCCGGCAGGATGCAGGGTCCATGTCAGAGGCCAAGGAAGGGAGGGGATTCAGGAGCTTCCTGTAGGGCCCCGCCTAGGTAGTGCTGGCTCTTGCTTGTGTAGGAGGCTGGGGAGAAGGCATGAGGGCTGTAATCAACCAGTGCCCTCATAGCTAAAGTCCTGAGCCCCAGGGCACCATACTAGGAAGCCACCAAGAGTTGAACCACGGAGCTCAAAGCTGAGAGGCCTGAGCCATACCTGCTGACCTAGTATGCCTTTGATTCTCTGAGTGACTTTGAGCTAGTTCTAGGCTGTTTGTAGCTCCTGTAGTTTCTCCATCTTTAAGGAAGAGACAGACCAATGATTTTGCTGGTCCTCCTGAGGTGTGGGTGTTCTGTCCTGCTCTGGCCCCCTTTTAGCTCCACAGTGGCCCCCTGGGTGGCTGGTCCATACATACTCAGCTGCCAAACTCAGTCTTTGTCCTAAGGAGAAGAAGGCTGGCTTTCCAAGTGTGGGCGCCAGGCCCTCCTACAGGATACAGAGAAGTGGGCGTCAGGCCCCAGATCCACAGCTGCCCCTGGAGAAGGGAGAATCTCATGGCCTCTTATGCAAGCCTGTCTTTGGCATGGTCTAAACTTGGGTCTGCCCCAGCAGTGATTAGATCATGTTATGGCTGGCCGCCTCCTTTATAAATCAATTTTAGGAGCAAGGAGGCAGGAAAAACTCAGGTCAGTGCACATGGCCCAGAATATTGCTTCTGCCACTTCCAAGGCGATATTTCAGGCTGGGTTGGGGGTCCCCCAGGACCTAGCTCAATGGGCCTTGTGGCAGGGGCCCTGTGTGCCCTACAGGGTTCTTGCCTGGGCTGCTCGCCCATCCCTCACACCCAGGTCTTTCTTCTCCAGCGGCTTTTTTCCAGGACTGCATCTCAGAGCAGGACCTTGATGAGATGAACATCGAGATTATCCGCAACACACTCTACAAGGTAGAGCTCCCCTTGAGTAGTGGGGGATTAGCCTGTTGGGGGTGGGGCTGTGGGGCGCGGTGGGATGGTGATTTATATGAGGTGCCGGGACAGGACACAGCTGCACCAGGCTCCTGTCCCGGGGGCTTCTCGACTTGCTCTCTGGCTCCTGTGATGGGTGCAAGGCTGAGTGGAACAGGTTCTCTATCCCATGGCGCCTGCAGCAGTCTCAGATAAGATCAGCAGGAGTGGCTGGCACTCCACTGCTTGGCCTGTCAGAGCTGGCTCCTGGATGGCCATTCTCCCAGCATCTAGGAGGGTCACAGGCCACCACCCAGGCCATAGCCTTCAGACCTACCCATCTGGGCCGTTGCCAGCCAAGATAGGCACTTGAGCAAAGGCAACAGGGTGCTTGGTTATGGAAGCGGCAGGGGCATAACTAGGTCCTTTTGACCCTTTCAAGGTTCCTGGGCCTAGAGCCAGTGCCACATTTCACCATCCTCATTCCTTCCTACCTTCTGCTTCCCAGTGAGCTATGGCATAGACTGGTTGACCCCTGGGAATAGAGGTTGGATTTTGGATTTCTGGATAAGCACTGCCCTGGCCCATAGAGATTAAGAGCCAGGGACTAAGCCAGGTGTGGTGGCCTGTAGTTCCAATACTTGGGAGGCTGAGACAGGAGACTCGCAGGTTCGAGGTGGCCTCAGCAATTAGTGAGACTCTCTTCAACCTAACGAGACCCTATTTCAAAATAAAAATATAGCTGGACATGGTAGCACACGCTTGTAATCCCAGTACTTGAGAGGCTGAGACAGCAAGACCACAGATTCAAGGACAGCCTCAGCAAGTAGTAAGACTACTTGATTCTAGTGAGAACCTTTTTTTTTTTCTTGGTGGTACTGGAGATTGAACCCAGGGGCATTCTACTTCTGAACTACACATACCCCAGCCCAATTTTTTATTCTTTATTTTGAAACAGGGTCTCACTAAGTTGTGGAGGCCCTCACTAAGTAGCTGAGGCTGACCGTGAACCTGCGATCCTCCTGTCTCAGTCTCTCAAGTACTGGAATTACAAGCATGCACCACCATGACTGGTTTGAGAATCTGTTTCAAAATAAAAATAAAATAGGGCCAGGAGTATAACTCAGAGGTAGAATACCCCTGGGTTCAATCCTTAGTACTATAATAAATAAGTAAATAAATAGGGCTGGGGACTAGTTAGAGATGTTTGAGACAGATCAGACTCTGGCTGTGGTGGCAATAATAGGTGATAGTCAGGAACATGGGTCAGCAGTGGGCAGGCTTTGAAGGGGGCACTGGCCAAGGGACCTGCTGACCTAACTTGAGAGCATCGATAGATGCTCAAGTCTGCACAGTCAGAGCGAGCTGCCAAACAATGGGTCTGGGCCAGTGTGCAGTGAGGGTCTGGTGGTAGGTGAAGGGCCTGCCTGGGGGGCACAGTGGTGTAGGGGACCGGCACATGCAGAAGGCAAGCAGGGAGACACACACATAGAGTCAAGTCACCCAGGGCCTTGAATGCCGGGCCAGAAGTTTGAAATTTATCCTGTGTGCAAGGTCAGCCAACACAGGTTTCCAACAGAACAGAGTATGCCCTGAAAGCCCTCTCCGGCTATAGTGTGAAGGGCAGATTAGAGGCAGGAAGATCATTCACGGCTTTGGTCCTCAGGACTACCCTAGCAGCTAGTAGGCATCATTGTCCCCATTTGTAAAATGAGGAAACTGAGGGCTTAGGGAAGTGGGCTGGTTGTCTAAAGCCACACAGAAGTCACTAGCTAACACTAAGGATTACACCTGGCTCAGCCTGTTTGCAAAAGTGAGAGCTGTTATCCACCCCGCTAACAGGGAGGCATGCCAACCCAGGCAGGAGAGAGAGAAAACACACACTTTTAGTGCGCGTGCCCGCCCAGCTGGCCCACTGCCGGGTTCCCTACCTAGAGACAGGGTGAGGGGTGCGGCTGGCCCCCCAGCCTCACCCACACCCTCACCGGGCCTGACTGGTTCTAGCTAGAGTCACTGGCGAGAGCTGCCCAGGCACCAGCTCGTAAACACCACCCCAACACCACGGGCCCGGTGCCAGGACCGCCTGCCTGTCAGGCGATGTCCCAGCCCGATGACCACAGATGGAAGATTAGGCGGACCCTCAACCACCTGCCAGGTGGGAACTGTAGGCAGCTGGCATAGCAGACTCCAGGAGACAGGGTGGGGGTGGGGAGGTGACCTTGCTTCCTGGGTCTTGCCAGTTTCTTTAGCTACCCTAGCTCCCAGGGAAGAGTCTGGGTCTATCCTGCCAGCCTTCCCAACCCTGGGTTCAGCCTCTCCAGGGATTGATACAGCTTGGTGAAGCAAATAGGTAGGTCATGGAGCCCAAGACCTGGCAGGTGGCTTCCCCCACAGATAGGAACTGCAGGCCCCACTGGGGCAGGCCTTGGGATTTTAGCATAGCCAGCTGGGAGGCCACAGGGGACTGACTTCTAGAAGGACTGAGAAGCAACACCAAGTTATGGTAGAGGTCTGACTTGGTCCCCTCGGAGTCCCAGTGATCCCCTGCACTGGTCTCCACTCTCCCCTTCTAGGTTTCTTATTTCCTCACCTGTCCTACTCTTTTGTTTCCTGTGACCCTAGTGCCCATCCTCAGGCTCTTCCATAAGCCCGGATTGCCCATTGTTGCCGGCCAGGCTAAGCCTGGGTCTCATATCCTCTCTCTTGAATAGCAGAGCCTGTGGGCCCAAGTCAGCGTGGAGGACAGACTTCAGTGTGGGACGCTTTCTATGTCTCCTCTCTAACTAGAAGGAATAGTCTCCAGCCTGTGGAGTCGGAGCTCTATAACCATGCCACAAGATGGGACCCAGAGGAGAGGGGTGTCTGAGTGAAAGGTGCTCATGCAAGGGAGCTCTCTAGAGGGCTTGCAAGACATTGGAGAGGTGTGGAAAAAGAAACCTTGCTGACTTTGTGAGTGTTAGGAGGGACCTGGGGCCTGGGCTGACCTGTCCTTTCCTCATGCCCTGCAGATCCAATTTGCCTGGGCAGGAAGTGCTTGTTCCCATCGGCAGTCCATGTGCCCAGCCATTGCTCTGTGAGGCTGACGTCTGCATAGGCAATAACCATCCTTCAGCAGGAACTACCTTGACAGTTTGGTTCCTGTGATGCCTAGGGGCTGCCTGGGGGGGGGGGGGGGGAGGAGAAGGTGTTTTGCAAGGTAGAGTGCCACAGGGGCAGGGTACTCAGTCCAGGCCATTTCTGTGAACACTCAGGAGTAACCTTCCCTCACTAGCCTATAGATGCCTGGTTTTCTGAAGCTGAGGAAGGCAAGATTTGGGGAAGAGGAAAGCAGGACTACAGGAAAAGACAGAGGTTCCTCTGAGCCTGGTCCACTGTGGGTGGGAAGAGGGGATAGGGAACCTTATCCTAAAGCAGACCACTGTGCAGAAACCATTCATTCACCCCTGGGTGAGAGGCACTGCTGCCTGGCTGATTAACTATTAGAATTGATAGAGATCTCAGAAGCTTTGCAGCAGAGCTGGGACTGGGAGGGGAGGAGGGAGCTGTGAGGAGGGGCCTAAGCAACCCTGCAGTCTCCCTGCTAGTACTGAGCCAAGCTCCATGCTCTGTACAGGCCTACTTGGAGTCCTTCTACAAGTTCTGCACTCTACTGGGTGGGACCACAGCTGATGCCATGTGCCCCATCCTAGAGGTAAGTGCCTGCCCACCCTCTGCCTGCTGGCCTCCACTAGCTCTGGCCTAGGGAGAGCTCTGCCAACTGACTGCCTGTGGCCTCCCTCTTCCTCCCTCTCTCCTTGTCTATACACCGGTCCCACAGTTTGAAGCAGACCGCCGCGCCTTCATCATCACCATCAACTCTTTCGGCACAGAGCTGTCCAAGGAGGACCGTGCCAAACTCTTCCCACACTGCGGGCGCCTCTACCCCGAGGGCCTGGCTCAGCTGGCTCGGGCTGATGACTATGAGCAGGTCAAGAACGTAGCCGATTACTACCCGGTGAGTACCCTGGCTAGCAGGACAGTGGGTGGGCATGTTGGCACCATGCACCACCCCCCAGCACCCACCCTGCAGCAGTCTCATGCTCATGCTTCTCCCCACTCCCCGGTCAGGAATACAAGCTGCTTTTTGAGGGTGCAGGCAGCAACCCTGGAGACAAGACCCTAGAGGATCGATTCTTTGAGCATGAGGTGAGCAAAATGCTCTCACAGGGCCTGCCCACCCTAGGGAGGAATTGGTGGCTTAGGCCTGACTTTGGCCATATCCACCTGTACACCACACCTGCCTCTGTCCACAGGTGAAGCTGAACAAGTTGGCCTTCCTGAACCAGTTCCACTTCGGTGTCTTCTATGCTTTTGTGAAGCTCAAAGAGCAGGAGTGTCGCAACATTGTGTGGATTGCTGAGTGCATCGCCCAACGCCACCGCGCCAAGATCGACAATTACATCCCCATCTTCTAGCATCCTGACCCAAAAGCTCCCAAGTGCATTGTGTGTCTGTGTGTGCTGTGATAAAGCCCATGGTTCACCTGCCTGCCCTGGGGTCGGGGTAGCATATTGTGCTAGGGACTGCCCGGTTTTCCTGACCACCTCTGGGACTGCTCTCAGATCTGAAAAGGGGCTGGGTACCTCTCCCCTGACCAAGGATGGACCAAGACCTCCTCCAGAGCAGTGAGGCCCCCTCAGCCCTATGTTTACAGCCACTGACATGTCTAAAAAGCATGTGGTCACTTTCATGTCCCTTCCTAACCTGAGAACTTCTGGGGGTAGTGTGAACCTTCTCTCCCCTCTGTGGGTCACCCCCAGAGCCATGGCCCATGGGAAGAATAGTGTGTGTGTGTCCCTGGGGCATGGGGCAAGTAGCTCTGCAGCCCTCTCCCTGAGCTCTGCTCTTCTGAGACAATAAAACTGTCCTGTCTAAGTCTACTGTCTGCTGCCTCCTTTGGGCCCTAGTACCTTTCCCAGACCCTTGACCTCCCTTATGACCAAACCCTTGCCAAGCCCACTCCTGCAAAATTGGCAGCCCAGATTCCTTTGCATCAGGGAAATCCCTAGAAGAGAGCCCCTTCCTCTGCTGGAAGCTCAAATGCAGAGACAGATCTGGGGAGCTAGGTCCTGGCCCTGGAGGGGCCCCATGCCTCCCTAACTACTGAGCTCCACAACTCCCTGCTATCATGGATATTACCTTCAATTCACTACAAGGAAACCCAGACCTAGGGAGAAATAATTTGCCTAAGGTCAATGAAGCAAGCAGGGAGAAAATCACAGTGTACCAGGGGAGCCCAGTCAGGCCTGTACCCAAAGTCTTGGCCTCTGTGCTAAGCCCCAGGGGTTCCCCAGGCTGTTCCCAACCTCTGCCACACAACCACACCCTGTTACCCAGGAAACCAGAAAGTTACCTCCTCCAAACATTGCATCTCCCTGGTTTTAGGAGAAATAAAAATTTATCTTTATTTAAAAAGTAGCAATTGGGCAAGTAGGGTATACAGCTTTCTTGTGCCTTGGGGGTGGGTGGTTGGGCTTCTAATTCTTGAGCCAGTCAAGAGGCAGTTGGGATTTAACCCTGGAATTGCAGCACTGAGGCACTGGTGCCTAGAAATTCTCCTGAGGGGGTCCCCAACCCACCCAGTCACTCCTTAGTTTGCAGAGGCAGTGTCTACAGGGTCCTGTCAAGGCTACAACTAAGTCTTGCACTAAACTCCCCATCCAGCTGGGTTCTCCAAGCTGTAGAGAGGAGCTTTATGCCCAAGAGGGTCTGTGTGGGCTCATGTAGCAGTAGAGAGGCCCAGAGCCTCACGGGGAAACCTCAGTCTCCCGGGCCTGGACTGGGCATTGGCAGTGTCTGGGAGGGGCTGGGGTTCATTAGGCCAGGCTCTAGGGAAGACTTAGGGGGTCATAATGGCCAGTGGAAGGCTAAGGGCTCACGGAGTCCCTCTGTGCTAGAGCAGCTAGGCCATATGTCCACATAGCTTACTGAGCTGCCACTGGGGGAAGGTTTGGGTCCTGAGGTGCGTCCTGGGCAGAGGTAGGACCAGGCTGGCCTGGCCGCAGTGCTCGGGGCAGACAGGGACTGATGAAAAAGGTCTGCAGGAAGCGGCACCGCAGGCTCTCTGGCAGGTAGTAGTGGATGAAGTACATGAGCCCCAGGCCACGGCCTGGGTAATAGCGGCGGCGCGGCCGAGCTGCCAGCAATGCGTCAGTGATGGCATCTACAACCGGGCTGAGGTCAGGTAGTGCCTGGCGGAATGAGTGAAGGAACTGCCTGTGCAAGTGCTCCACGTATTCTTCGCCGTAGGCTTGCAGCAGCTCTTGGGGCATGTTGGCCAGCAGCTCTTCTTTGCGCTGCTCCCAGAGGCTCACATTTTTCACTGACTCTGGAGAAGGGGTGGCAAGGTCAGAGGGAGGTCAGTCAAAGCCAAGCCCAGTCCACAGACCTGTCCCTTCCACCACAAGACCACACCCCCCCCCATTTCCCAGCCTCAGGTCATGTGCATACCCAATCCTTCTTCCCAGTCCTCACCTGTCCTAAAGAAGCCAGGCTGAATGGTGCTGACCTTGATCCCCCAAAGAAGCAGTTCACAGCTAAATGTGTCCATGAGCAGCCCCAGGGCTGACTTGGAGGTCCCATAGGCTGCCAAGCACGGATATGGCATGTCTCCTGGGGATAGGATTGGGGTGAGGCAGCTTAGCCTGGGCCAGGGTCTCTCCAGATCTTTCCCTTCCCTACAGCAGCTCCTTTTCTGCTACATTCCAGAGGGGGAGGGCACTCACCTGCTGGACTGCCTACGGACACAATGCGACCTTTTGAGTGGCGCAGGAGTGGCAGGAGGCCCTTGGTCAGCTCCAGTGGGCCAAAGAAGTTCACCTCCATGCAGCTGCGGAATGTGGCCACTGGAGATAACTCCGCATCAGCCACTATGCAGTTTAGGCCTGCATTGTTGACCAGGCCCCATAAGCCTGAGGGCACAGAAGCAGGAGGGAAGTCTCAGGTCAGCCCAGCAGCTAACCTTCATTCCCTGTTCCCTGCAAACCCACCTGACCATGCTCTACCCTAGTGGGGCCATGCCGACTCACCAGTGCTGGTGGTGTGAGCCTTGGTGAACTCCAGTACACGGGAAATGTCAGCTGGCTTGGTCAGGTCCATCTGCAGCAGCTTTAGGCGAGGGGAACAGCAGGCACGTAGCTCTAGGGCACCGGGGCTATTCAAGTCCAATACAGTGGCCAGCACCGTGAAACCCATGGCATCCAGTTTCTTGACCGCCTCCATGCCAAAACCAGAGTCACAGCCTAGACAGGGTAAGGCAGCCAGTGAATTCCCTCAGTGGTCCAGACGAGTCAGAGACAACCCAAGGATCTCCAGGGTCTGAATGGGGTTCCAGCCCTGGACACTCAGTAGCAGTCAGCAGCCCTCCTTCCTTCCCTACACCTATCTCTGGCAGGCTTTGCCCTTCTTTCTGAGCTCTGAGCACCAACAGCATCTCCCTGACTCCCCACAGCTATTCCATCAAACTTATGATCCTCACTTTACAGAAGAAGAAACAGACCTAGTAATGCTAATTTGCTTTCCAATGTTACCCAGGCAGCACAGACCAAGGTCAGGACTCTATCCCAGGTTGGCCTGAGACCCAGTACCAGCCCTAAATACCCTTCTGCTTGTTTGATGTTAGGCCACAGTGCACACGCAGTGCTACTGCACAGCCCTCTTTCTGAGTGCCCTTGCCCTTCCTTCCTTTATCTGGACACTGAAGCAGCCTCCTAGATAATTCTGTCCAATCTTGCCCCCTGAATTCATCTTCTCCTTAAGCAGTCACAGAGATCTTTCCAAAAATAACAATATCATACTGTTTGTGAAAACTTTCCCAGGGCTCCCCATGGTCCCCAGGATGAAGCCCAAGCTGTCTGGTACCATTCTTCAGGGCCTGTCCAACCTGAGACGCCCTCCCTTCCCAGCCTCAACACCTGCTACCATTGTTCCAGGTTCTAGGCAAGCTGGAGGCCCATGCCTACTTCACCCCTGACTCCCAACCTTGCAATTCCAATCAGTGATAACAGTGGGGTATTTTCTGAGGTCCAGATCACTTGCCCCAGGAAAGGGACCATGGTGGATGGAGAAGAGAACAGATCTGCATTTGAATCCCTTCTTCCCACACCCACCAAGTGTGACTTGAAGTCAGTTACCACTACTGGAAGTTTAATTTCTTCTTGGTATGCAAAGAGGAAGAACCATCAGGCAGGGCCAGTGTGGGGGTCCATGATACCTGATAAGCCCCTGTTTCCTTGATGGTTTCCATTCAGATTCTGTCTCTGTGGGTGGCCAGTAAGGGCAGGGGGAGGGCCATCGAAGGAGGAGACTCCCTGGAACCCCACCCCCATCCCCACCCCATGCTGTTGAGCTGCTGAGCAGAAAAGCTGCAAACTGGCTCTGCTTCCCCACTCCTCGCCACTCAGCACCCCCTCCCCATCGAAGCCCCACCCCCTCTGCTGAATCTGAGAACAAAGCTGGGCAGGGGGCTGTGAGCTGGGCTTTGTGCAGCTGGGGGCCTGCCAGCCTGGGCTGAAGGGTCCTTCCCAGGCAAGTCTGGCTGGGGGAGGGGAGAGGGACAGGGAGAAGGAGAGGGATAGGGACAGGGAGAAGGGGCAAGAGAGAGAGAGAGAGAAAGAGAGAATGAGAATGTGTATGTGAGTGTGCTAGCGTGTGTATGTACATGTGCTTGTGGGCACACTTGCACACACTTGCCTCTGCTCCCTCCCAGAGCAGATAGACCCTCCACAGGGAAACTAAGACTTCCCAGACCCTCAGCTCTGGGGTCCCACCATAGTCACCCGCATTTTACACATCTTCTTGCTCACCTGCACACACTTAGAAATCTGTACATATCATCTGCCTGGATGTTCACACATGGCTTGGCCCTTGCCAGCTATCAGTGCACAGATGTCCACATGCAGCCACACAGGCACCCAGCCACCCAGCCCAAAGTCCACCGTATAGCTGAACTTGTGGAGTAGCTATTGGCAAGCAGTTCTCTAGGCATTTCCAGGCAGGTGTGGGCAGCAGCTCTGGCAGGCAGAAGATGCAGAGTTCTTGGTAGGTGGGGTAGGACCTGGTCACTTACGTGTCTTGTAGCCTGCTGGTGATTGAGGAAACCCTAGAGTTTGTGGGGATTGGGAAGCTAGGACCTCAATGCTAATGCTTCACAGGGGTGGGCTGAGCAGTGCTCTTCTTATCCCTGCACCCTGAGCTTTGCAATCAGAGATGGAGAGCTTGGGTCCCGGAAGGCATCCCTCCTCTCACCTCTCAGGCTCAAGGCTAGGAGAATTAACAACTGCAGCACAATGACCTGAGGTGAGATCTCAGGAAAGACTGTCCAGCGGGACCACTAGCTGGGTCCTGTTGAGGCAGCTCTCAAATTAGAAGGCAGGAGAGGATTTGCTCTGTCCTGGGGGTGGGGGGGTGCAGAGCCCACAACCCAGTCCTTGCTTTCCTGCCAGGAGGGTCTGACAACTTTTTTCCTCGAAACCTTCAGACTGGGGTCCCTTGGAGTTTCACACTGCACTCTGAACTTGGGACTCTCTGGTCTGAGCCCTGCTCCATCTCTACTCTGCTGAAGCCCGACGCCCTTGTCCCCTCCCCCTCCGCCACCTCAGCGCCATCTGGCTTTTTACCTGACAAGGCCCCTCCCAAGGAAGCCTCACATCCGACCACACCCCTGCAGCCAGACAGGTTATGGACTGTCCCCTACCCAGGCCATACTTATTCCTGCCTTAAGCCTTTGTCCCACACCCTTCTCCAACCTAAGACACTTCATATTCCAACTGGTCTCCATGTGTCCTCTAAGGCCCAGCTTCAGGATTTCCTCGAGTTCTCTCAGCTCCATCTGACCATGCAAGGCCCCCTACTGGACCCAGGTCTCTGAGAAGCCAGTTTGCAGGGGCAGAGCCCACAGCACCTGTCCAAAGCCATGGTGGTTGTGGGGGGAGAGATTAGGCTGCCCCTCCCCCCACGAGTAGACCAGTATCCCCTGGCCTTTCTCCCCCTCCCCACTTCCGGCCGAGCCCCCCTTCCCCTTCCTTCCCTCAGGTGACAGATTTATTCCCTGCTCCAGACAAAGGGAGCTCCCGCCAGGCAGCCAGAGGCACATGAGTTCAGCTCTCCAAGACCTCTTTCCTGGGCACTGAGGACCAGACGGAATGGGGGTGAGGTGCTGGGTGGACTCTAGACTGCTGTCTCAGAAGTTCGGCTGTAGGTGGCGGGGACCGAGAAAAAACTGCACATCCAGCTGCCTCCTCATGGTGACCTCAAGCTTTTCTGAACTCCAAGGATTCCAGCCAATGGGGAAGCGGTTCCCCATCTAAGCTCCTTCCTCTGGCTCCAGAGAATAGCAGATGGGGCGTCCCACGTGGGGATGTCAGGCAGAGTTCAAGGGATGACTGCTATTGGTCTCAAGTCTTCTGAAGTCCCTCAGAGCATTGTCCCCGGCTGCACGCCTGCTCTCTTGGGGAGGGGCACAGCATAGACCCCCCAAACGCAGGAGGTTTCCCTTTTCTCGGACAAAGTTTCCTTTGGGCACCTTCCTTTCACCTACCTTCCTTTCCCTCCAACACTCGTCTCAGCGACAGGTAGTTTATCCCGACTTGGGGAGGTGCCCAGTGCTTCCTACTTGGCTGGCTCACTCGCACCCAAGGGAGGAAGACTCGCACTCCTGCTCTGGGGAACCTGCCTTGGCGGTACCAGCGGGGAACCCTCTAGGTGTTCGGTCCCGCCCTCGAGCCTGGAGTCCCAGCGCTCCGCGCACTCACCGGTGATGAGCACCGCGCGAGTAGCCGCGGGCAGGCGCGGCGGGCGCGCCAGGCGGGACAACGCGATCCAGCCGGCGGCAGCCAGCACCGCGAGTGCGGCCGGCGGGGGCAGCAGGCGCTGGCACAGCCAGTCGAGCGCGGCCAGCAGCGCCAGCGCCGCCAGCAAAGGGCGGCCCAGATGCAGGTCGGCGCGAAGCAGCTGCAGCAGCGCGCGGGCCGCCACGAGCAGCCAGGCGCCGCCCGACGGCCAAGGCCAGCGCTCCATGGCGGCCGGGCCGGGCCGAGCTGGGGCGGGGCGAGGGCCGGACTGGGGAGCGAGGAGAGGAACTCGGGGCCGGGGAGCAGGGTGCAGGGGAACACCAGACTGGGGTGGGAGGGATACTCGCTTTCTCTCCTGGCCCTCGGACACAGCTTATAAAGAGCCCCGGGGGCGGGGCGAGGGCGGGGAGGAGGCGGGGCAGGGGTGGGGCTTTCCTGCACTTCTCTCCCGGCACCCCCCGCCGGGCAGGTGCCCCCCACCCCCTGCTCCGCCAGATCCGCTTTCGAAGAAGCCGGAACAAAGTCCCAAGTTGCTGGGCGAGGAGGAGTCTTTTGCCGCGCGCGTGCTGCACTCGAGAAAAGGGCCAGTCGGTCCAGCCCCGGTGCTCGGCATCTGCTCAACGCTCCGCTCCCACCCCCTCGCCCAAGGCCCTGAGCGCCGCGCCCAGGTGTGCACATCCTGCTCACACTTGCTTGGGACACTTGAGGACACGCACAACTTCCATTCAGTCACCACGCGTTGATAGTATCGGCCACGAGGCCTTCGGGAACTACCGTGGAGAACCAGCCCGCCCTCACTCGGCCGCCGCCGGCCACACCCGCACCCGCACGCGGTGCTCAGCTGCGGATCCCTGGCTTACTGCCCTAGTGTGCGCCCACACCTGAGCAGCCGGCGGCCACAGAGCCCTCCAGGGGCAGAACCCTCCTGGGGCAGGGGCTGGGGGAAGAAGGCTGACCCACCGTCTCCATCCTTTTCTCCAGACCCCAATATTGGGGATGCACACCCCCACCTCCTGCCGCACAAATGTTTGGGGAGACTGAGGAGATGCAGAGGAAATGTCTAGACCTCCTTTTACTTTCGCCGCCACCCTCCCCCCCTCCAAGGCCAGGCCAATGGGAACACCTGGGAAGTCAGTGAGGGCAGCCTTAGGACAGGGTGGTCCCTGCCCTGCTACCCCTAAATCCCCAGGGAGATAAAATAAGTGGTGTGTGGGTGCACATCCTTGCCTGTGTGTATGAAGGTCCTTGTTTGTGTGTGGCTTGGCACCCCCTGCCCACCCCCGTGTTTGGCACTCAGTGCCTAGCATGCATGCCAGAGCTCCACCAAGCACTGGGAGTTGGTGCCAATACCTGAGTGCCAGGCCCAAAGCTGAGGAGAGTAGGTGCAACCTATGACAGAGCAGAGACCTTGCTCCTGTGAACCTCCAGGCCTCACCCAGTGCCTCATCCCTGCCCTCTGTAGGTTGTGGGAAGTCGAGGACTCCTAGTAACATCTCCTAGCCTGTTGCTCATTCATATTCTCTCTCTCTCTCTCTCTCTCCTGTGCCCAGGCTCTGTGCTGAGGTTTCATGCATACACCTCCTCCCAAAACCTCTAGATCACTCTGGCATGACCTCCTGATGGGCCACGGAGGGGGTCAGGAGGTAGGATCACTTAAGGGGAGAGGCTCTGGGTGGAGGACCTACCCCTGCCCAGTGCTGCTCCTGTGCTTCCACCAGTCCCTCCTCAAGGAAGTATGGATTATAGGCTAGCCCTGGACTAGGAGACAGAACTTTCCTGGGGAGGGTGTACATGCCTGATCTTGGGCACATGACCTTGTGTGCCTGTGTTTGTAGGCACTTGTGTCCATGGGGCTTCACAGCTTGTCTCTGCCATTTAGTGTTGTTCCCTAAGCTATGGCCCTTCGTGTGTGTGTGTGTGTGTGTGTGTGTGTGTGTGTGTGTGTGTCTCGTGTGTTTCAGCTTAACTCTCCCTGGGTCTGGGTCATACTGCCTCTGAACACTCAGGGAAACATTCCTTATTTAAATCCACTGACTCCTGTTGCCCTGAATCCATGGCCCAGGCTCAGAAAGCAAACAATAGCGTCCTTGGCCTGGTTTCCTGTTTAGAGCTGTAGAGCCTGCATTGCCGGACTCCCCAGTTCTAGCCACCCCACGGAGAGTCTGGCTGCAGTTTCTCCAGCCTCAACCATTAAGGGCTTCCCCTAAGGGCTGGGGAGGGAGACGAAGGGGAGGTGGTCCTGGGGAGCCCTCAAGGGGAAGGCCACACAGATAGTACCAGTGCTTGCTATGCGAGAGGGGTGTGGAGGCAGGAGAACAAGGTGAGACTGAGAAGCAGGGTCCTACCTGTCCCGTGGAGGAACCACCCACCATGAAGGACGCTGACACATGGGGAAGCCCTCGGTGGGAGGGAGACTGGCTGAGTGTGGGTGGGTGGAGAAAATTGCCCTGGGTTATGGAGTACAGGGTGGCTAAGTTGGGAAGGGGGCTTCTGCAGCTCAGCTTCTGGGACACTGTGCCACCTCAGACGGAATCATCAGCCTTGTGAGTTTTGGGTCTTGGCGGGACTGGACTACCTGCCACATTATTATATATACTCATATACTCCATTCATCCTTCTTCCTAGGCCAGGAGGCCATGCCTCCTCTTTCCCAGGATCTATGCTTCAGCCCCCTGAGGCCTCAGCCACTGACCCCTTCCTCTCATCAGGTGGAGGCGGTCTAGAAGGAGAAGGTGGTTCAGGCAGTCATAACTGGGAGGGGCCGGCCCAACCCTGTCTGAGGCCTGGTGCCAGGTTGTGCCTGCCTAAAGGCAAACAACCAGCTTCTGCCAGAACCAGGAGTCTGGGCTGGTAGGGCCTCCAGGGAAGAGAAGGGAAGGGGGGCAGAGGGCAGGAGCCCTTGCAGATAAGGTGGGGCCTGGCAGGGGAGAGGAATGAAGGGCAACGACATGGAGCACAGCCCCTGGAGCAACGCCGCCCCAAGCCCTCAGCCCACAGCCTTCCTTAGTCCTTTGTCCCATCTACCAACATGCCTGGGTTAGGAACCTGGTTAGTCAAATCCTTAGCATGCCCCAGGCTCTGCAGAACTAAGAGTCCAGGGCTGGCTGGCTCACTCTGGTCTGCTGTGGCAGAGTCCAGTGGCTCACTGGCACCATCTGCCGGCCTCTTGAGAGAGTGCAGCTGGGAAGCGGATTCAGGCCAGTGATTGTTAATTTGAGGATGGGGGAGGGGCAGGATGGGAAGAGAAGTCTGGGGTGGGGGATGCCGTGTGGCAGTCTCCAAGAGCTCTCTCGCCCTGTTCTCTGGCTGTACTGGGGTTCAAGGAGTCAGGCACTCACTTACCACTTCTTGTTTCCTCTGTGGTCCAGCTCAGAGGCAATAGAGCCCCAAGGGGCCCTGCCCTGCACTCTGCTCATGCCTGGCACAATAGCAGAGGGGCCTCTTCCTGCCAATGGCCAGTCCTTCCACCCAGGTGCTAGACTCCATCATGCTTCATCCTCAAAGACAGAACATTTTTATTGACTTCCTACTGAGTGCAGGCCCAGTGTTGGGCAACACAGACACAGCAATGCGCTGGCCGTTCCCAGCCGCAACACTCTGGCTCTGTCTTCTCCTATGGGTAACCCCAATCCGATATTCCTTTCCTCCGGGATTGTTCAGGCACATGTCTCTAAAGTCGTCTACAGTCGCCACCACTGTGTTCCCTTCCCCCACCCTAGCCCCGGGTCAGCTCCATCCTGACCTCACCAGATGTAACCCGCAAATGACCTCCCAGTCTCAGGATCCCATAGAACCATCCCCGCCTGCAGCTCACTTGGCCTCCTCGAGACCTCTGCCCTTCTGGCCTCTCTTGACTGCCTAAGCCCTGTCTCCCTTTAGCGCCTGTGAAGCCACCCCTGCTGGGTTTCCTCCTACCTCTCTGCCTGTCCTTCTGCCTCCTTCATGAGCTTGTCTTCCTTGGGGGTGAGCCTTTTGCTGTGGAGGCCTCGTGCCCCCCCTCCCCATGAGCTCATCTTCCTACTCACATGCTGGCGACACCCACGCTCCCTGCTCTCCAGCCAAGGCCTCCCTTTTGACTCCAGGCCCACGCGCACAGTCCCCTTGCACTCAGCATGTCCAAAGCTGGTCTCATCATCTTCCCAAGTCCTGGCAGCTGAATCCTCCCCACCACATCCTCAACCTTCATTCTGTGCACCAGCCTCCAAGTAAGTCTCTTGCTCTGTCCCAAGCCCTGGGGTAAGTAGACAGGCCTCACAATGCCTTTTAGAGTAGATCTCATTGTCACTGCTTTACATTCAAGGGACCTGAGGCTTCCAGAGACTAAGATCACTCCAAGTCTCAAACTCAAGTACCATCCCTGACATTTAAACTCAGGTGTAAGCCAGATGTGGTGGTACATGCTTGTAATCCTAGTACTTGGGAGCCTGAGACAGGAGGATCGCAGATTTGCGGCCAGCCTCAGCTACTTAGTGAGGCCCCCTGCAACTTAGTGAGGCCCCTGTTTCAAAATAAAGAATAAGCTGGGCGCTGTGGCACATGCCTGTAATCCCTGTACTTGGGAGGCTGAGACAGGAGGATCTCAGGTTCAAGGACAGCCTCAGTAACTCAGTGAGACCCTCTTTCAAAATAAAAAGTAAACAAACAAACAAAAAATAGGGCTGGGGTATAGCTCGGAGGTAGAATGCCCCTGGGTTCAATCCCCAGTACCATAAATAAATAAATGAATAAACAAACAAACAAACTCAGGTGCGTATGAGCCTAAAGACTGAGCTCTTGAGATCTCTGTTAGTGCAGAGCTATGCTCGCCATGTGTGGCTTCAAAGACTTCATTCCAAGGGCAAAGGAGAGTTTGGGATGGACTCAAGCAAATGAAACCCCTGTCCCAGTTGGTCAAGAATTAGAGAAAGCAGGAAGAGTGGAGGCTGGGAGTCTTATTGCTGCATCCAGATGAAAGACAGGAACAGACGTCTCATTTAGACAAATAGCCTTAGGTGCCTGTGGACATGCAAGGGCTGAGGCCAGAGGCAGCTGGATGCCCCCCAGGCTCCAAAACATCAGATATGGGAGCCATAGGGATTGCTGACTCACCTCCGAGTGCCGTTAAGTACAAACTGAAATCCCCTATTTTTCAGCCTTGTCCCATCTAGGATGGGCACCTGGAAATCAGGCCCTTTGATTACCCCGGGAGGGGACATTTAAGATGCAGGAAGCCAGGAGCATCAATCACTTGGGTTTTCAAACTATGTCTGGTGCCCTCTGAATTCTTTTGCTGTCTTCAGGATGGAAGGCAGATGTTTGGGGATTAGGATCCTTTGGAGGTGGGAAACAGTTCGTGCTCTGCAGCATTTTCTCAGGGGAAAAGTAAGCTCCAGCTGAGAGCACTTAGGGGGAGGACTTGGCTGACTCTGAGTGAGATCCCAGTCTTGGATCTTTCAGTGTGACTTCGAGTTATTAATAATCCTCTTTCACAGTTATCATGTTTGCTGTATGCCAGTCCTTGTGTTCAGCTTGCTTGTGTTTGCCATCCTCACACACATCATGTCTCTGAAGTAGGTATTCAGTCCCTTCCTGAACATAAAGACATAGGCTCAAGGAGTTAAGTGTCATGCCTTAGGTTACACAGACATTCACACCCTATACTCCTAACCATGAGGCCATACTGGCTCTGGCTTCAGCCTAGGAGGTTGGCATTATTCAGCGGATAATACCCAGGCGAAAGGCTATCAACCTTTCTTTATTTGCTTCTGGATTAGAAACTTGTCTCCCAAAGGCAGAATTAAGGCAACTTGATTGTTAAGATTAATTCCAAAACTTGCTTCCTTACAGCTTCCATCACCCCTGATTTAGGCCTTTTCTTGGCAGAACAACTGCAAAAGATACAAAAATTAGTTGCTGTTGGCCGGCTGGTGTAATTTATTTGCATATCCATAATTCAGCCCCACCCTTGGTGGCTAAATCCCCCCCCCCCCCCCCCCCGGGAAGCTGAGGCTGTTTTCTGATTGCTGGTAGGGAGGCCTGTGTGTGTGTGTGTGTGTGTGTGTGTGTGTGTGTGTGTGTTTTAAATAACTCAAACCAGATGGATGGGGTTTTGTTCACAGCCTTGCCTTCCAATTTTCTTCAGCGAATTCCTTGAAAAGGCAACCACCTATGAGTGGTCCCTGTTCTCCACGGAGGTCCCTCACCGCTGTGTGCAAATAGCTAGCATGGGGTTGGTATTTCTAAAAGTAAAAACAAAAGGGGAAAGAGAAGAGCTTTGCGGCCCCAGGGCTTTCCAGAATGCAGGGTCACCTCCTGGCGGAGCTCCAATTTTAGGTCTGCCCTCACACTTTGAGTCCTCACTCTCCCTCCTCCTCCCTTGAATTGGGAGTGAGTTGAGGGGTGCAGGAGGCTTGGTCAGAATCACCTGGACCAGCCATGTAGCAAACATGAACAGATATACCCCATTTGTGGCACTAACTGGGGCACAAGACCCCAACTCTCTGGATCGGTTGATTTTCGAAGCCAGAGGTTACCCCCCAAAAGGAGCCCAAAGTCAATGTTAATTTGTGTGTGTGTGTGTGTGTGTGTGTGTGTGTGTGTGTGTGTGTGTGTTACTAGGGATTGAACCCAGAGGCATTCTACCTCTGAGCTACATCCCTAGCCTATTTTATTCTTCTTCTTTTTTTTTTTTTTTTTTTTGTGGTACTTGGGATTGAACCCAAGGGTTTTCTACCTCCAAGATCCACCTCCAGCCCTAGTTTTTATTCTTTATTTTGAAGCAGGGTCTCACTAAGTTGTGGAGGGCCTCACTAAGTAGCTGAGGCTGGCCTCGAACCTTCAAACCTCCTGTCTCAGCCTCCCAAGTATAGTGATTGCAAGCGTGCACCACCATGCCCAGTTTATTCTTAATTTTTTGAAACAGTCTTACTAAGTTGTGGAGGGCCTCACTGAGTTGCTGAGGCTGGCCGCAAACCTCCAGTCCTCCTCTCTCAGCCTCCCAAGTACTGAGATTACAAGCATGTGGCACCACGCCTGGCTCTAATATTGAAATATTTTTAACCACTAGCCTAGATCTAGGGCTTTGTAATTCTCCTAGAGCCCTCATTAAGTGATTCTTTGTTCAGAAAGAAGAAGCAAGTATGCCTACTGTGCCAGGGGTTTAGCATTTTTCTTTGGAATGTGAATTGGGCATTGTCATAGTGAGGTAGGACCCAGTCCCCAGGCAGGGGAGAACACTTTCCTAGTGCTGACCTTCATTCCTACCTCAGAACACTGCTCTTTTGGATTCTGAGCTTTTTCAGATAATTGTGTCAAATTACATAAGGTTTTGAGATACGAACACTCAAAGGAAATTCCACTGGGAGCAGACCTGAGAGGTTCCCGGTGCAGAATTTGCTTTAAAGTATCAGAGGAAAAAATTCAGGTGTTTCAGCCCTGCACAATTTCTGAAATAAAGTGAGAGCAGCCAATACCTTTGCACGTGTGTACCATTCCTCGTAGAAATTCGAAAGCAAAAAGATAGACTTCATACTGAAAGGAAACCCCCTTCCCCAGGGAGCCCTGCAGGGCTAAGTGGACCAGGCTGGGGTGGAAATGGAAATCCTTAGCAGCCCAGTATCTCTCTCTCTTTCTCTTTCTGCATCTTAGGTAACACATGTGGTAAATACAAGCCTCCAGTTTTCCAAGAAACATAAAATAAAAATTGAATTACTGGCAGAGAAGCTTTAAAATCTTTGGTTCCTAGGACTCTGCGGGCACATTTTCCACACATCATGATTTTTATTTCATTTGCCTCCGAGGAGTGGCCCTCCAGCAGCTCTGTTGCATAAGGTGCTGATTCCAAACACCTTGTCCTCAACTGGAGACACGGAATAAATTTTATCTAGGTCCAAGAAGAGTTCTGGAAGGGTGACATTGTGTTCCAAGCAACACTGGTTCTAGTCAACAGTAGGACAGCTGCCAGAACCTTCTCACCAAGGAAGCTGAGAGGATATTTTAAATACCGAAAGGTACTTCTTAACTGGGCGTAGTGATGCATGCCTGTAATCCCAGAATTTGGGAGGCTGAGACAGGAGGATCACAGGTTTGAGACTGGCTTCAGCAACTTAGTGAGGCCCTCTACAACTCAGTGGGACCCTGTTTCAAAATAAAAAAATAAAGCCAGGCGTGGTGGTGCACGCTTGTAATCCCAGCATTTGGGAGGCTGAGACAGTGGGATCTGGGTTCGAGACCAGCCTCAGCTGCTTGGTGAGGCCCTCTGCAACTTAGTGAGACCCTGTTTCAAAATAAAGAATAAAAAATAGGGCTGGGGCTGTAGCTCGGAGGTAGAATGCCCCCGGATTCCATCCCCAGTATCGCAAAAAAAAAAAAAAAAAGGTTGGAGGTGTAGCTCAGAGGTAAAATGCCCCTTGGTTCCATCCCTAGTACCACACACACACACACACACACACACACACAGACACACACAGGAACTTGGTGCTTAAAGAACAAAGTGGTCATAAAAACCACTTAACAAGGGAAAATTAATGGGAGGAAGATGTCTTGAATGCAACAAATTAAAAAAAAGTTTTACAAGGGATGTGGAAAAAATAGATCTACTGTGTCGAAGGGATGATAATATAGGAAAGTTTCTCTCTCTCTTTCTTGCTGGGCATTGAACCCAGGGGCACTCTAATACTGAGCTATATCCTTAGTCCTACCTTATTTATTTATTTATTTATTTATTTATTTATTTATTTGATTAATGATACTAGGGATGGAACCCAGGGGACTTCTACCTCCAGACTACACTCTCAGATCTATTTTTTTTTTTTTTTTTTGCAGTACTGGGGATTGAACCCAGGGGCATTCTACCTCCGAGCTACACCCCTAGTCCTATTTTTTATTCTTTATTTTGAAACAAGGTCTCACTAAGTTGTGGAGTGCCTCACTGGGTAGCTGAGGCTGGCCGCAAACCCGGATCCTCTGGTCTCAGCCTCCCAAATGCTGGGATTATAAGCGTGTGCCACTGCGCCTGGCTCCCAGATCTCTTTTTAATTTTTTTTTTTTTTTTTTTTTTGC
>PVLC010011920.1:0-13599 GCA_004027655.1 Graphiurus murinus
GAACCCGGATCCTCCGGTCTCAGCCTCCCGAATGCTGGGATTACAAGCGTGCGCCACCACGCCCGGCTCTTGGTAGATTTTTGCTTGTTCTCAACAATAGAATGTATTTTCTCCCTTTGAATATTTGGATTTGGTGTTTTGACCCATTTAACTTTGATTTGTCTTAATCAATCTCCCCTTCCCCAGTAGAATTTCATTAAGAGTGTCCAATGTGTTTGCATGCAGTGATACACAAAATTTCTCCCATGTCTCCTCTCGTTTCTTCTTGAGAAAATGAAGTCTGTCTGTTAAAATGTGCTCATTATACTGATCTACTGAGTGCCAGGTTATATATCTTCTGACACAGAACTGCACAAAATAAAATGTAGTTGGTCTTCACACATTTGTTTGTTAGCAATTGTTGTACTAAGAGGTTGGAGTGTTGTGATTGCCCCATCTTTCCCAGGGCAGGATTTTCCAAAATGTAACTCACATAAAACCAGTCTAATTCTAAACCCTGCAAAGAAAGGTTCCTTGGTGAATACATTTGAGAAATAATTAATATAATAGCCTTCTCATGGCCCTTCATAATAACTGCTGTCATATTAAAAGCTTTGACAAATTTTACAATAAAAATTTTATTTATTTAAGCCCATGTTCTCCCAGATTTAATAAACAACATAAATATTTGAGATTTTTTTAGAGGCAGGGGGAAGGTTATTTGGTTTGATGGTTTGTATTTTGTCATGGGGTAAATGCAAGAGCCGTTACTCAACTAGGGAACTTCTAGTGAGTATTCAAATTGGCCAGTCATTATTCCAATCAATTTCAAATTCCAGTGAGTCTTATTTCTTTTAGTTGTAGGAAGAAAAATAATTGTACTCAGATTTTAAGAGACAGTCTTCAAAGTATTCACTCACTGACCATTTATTTAATGATTAGTCATAGTTGTAGTTGCAGTGGGTGGTATTATATAGTCATTATGCATCGTTTCATGCCATTGTGCAAATAAATTAAGCTTTTTGGCAATCATTTTTTGTTTGTAAGATGGGGACAGTACCTTGCAGGAGTTTATAACCTGCAGAAAGCATGCATATGAAGCTCTTAACCCTATTTCTCCATAGGATAGCCATCTACAAAACTAGAGTTAGCATTATTCTCAATAACCACTTACAGAAAAAAACAATGCACATGACATATTTACTGCTCTGATACACCCTGACAGTGGTGCAATAAGAAGTAACAATTTCATAATGCTTTGCAACGGGCATATATTTACACTTACACCATTGAGAGGGTAAGCATGCAGATAAGCAAAATAGAACAGAAAAATAAAGAAAGTGAGCCAAAATCAAGTAACACAAAGGTTGTCAGGAAGTGGCAATTCCATGTGGCAGTATACTCCAGTGCAGAATGAGAACAGGCACTCTCACCCTTTCTACCTGAGGACTTCATCTAGGTGGAGCACTGAAAGCTGTCACACAGTCTGATGGAACTGAATCAAAATCCTATCAAAATTCAATTCCTAAGCCCAGGTGCTTGCTGAGTTAGGCTTCTTCTCTTCTACCCTTTTATGGAATGCGATTTTAAAAGCATCCCAAAGTTGTAAGTGCCTTTGGGTCGTGTTGACATCTGATTCATCAATGGGCAAACATCCTGCCATTGTTACTGGAGCATCCTTTCATCCTCCTGGAAGTGAAACCCCAGCTCAGCAAGAACCATGTGGAAATGTTGGTAAACCCCTTTATTACTTTAAGTCTAGACTCCTGTAATTCTCCATTTGTGGGTCTTCTAAACTGCGTTATTTATAGGATGCAACTTAAGAGTACGAGGCGGCCCAGATCCTTCCTGGCATTTTGTCACCTCAGCATATTTAGAGCCATCAATTCAATCCTCGTATCGGTTACCCATAAAATTTTGCATTGATTGTGAAGTTGTTTTACTTGCACAAATGGTGCCTCCGAGATGTGGTTTCATTCTGCCTGTCTCATGGATTTTTCTTTCACCAAACCTGGTGTCTCCTAAAGACTTAAATTTGGAAGCTTTTGAAATGGGCCATGAATTTGAGATGGGTATATTCAGAGCTAGTTTTAGCTTTTATTGCAGTTTTAAAAATTAAACCCTTTTTTATTTCAACAAAATATATATTCCTTATAGAATAGAAAAATATCCTTTATTTTTATATAATTTTTTCATTATAATTATGGTATCCAGTATTATGAGGGAAAATATGCGTTCACATATTTTCCTGTTCTCAGGCTATAAAAATGTTTAATACCATGAGATTTATACTTATTTAGTAACCTACTTTCAAAATTGATGTAATCATGGTCTTTTTCTGTGCTGTAAAAACTTTATTTCAATAATTGCCTAATATTTCATCATATGAAGTGTGTGATTTATTTAATTCATTTAGCAATTATGCCCTAAATAAATATTTATCAACTGCTCACTCTTTACATGGTCCCATGAAGGCTTCTGAAGATTCAGAAACAGATGGAGATAGACAACACCCAAACCCCTATGGAATTAATTCTCTACTGTTAGAGACTAGAGTTCCCTTCACTGTGGAGCCATTATTTAAAAAAGATGACTTTGGGTCTTAACTGAATCACTCAAGAATACTTGCTTTGGCCCTCCCTGTCCATTCATGCTAAGAATACTAGTGTTTCCTAAAAGAGGCGTGGCCTCTGAGAGGCTCTCCATTGTCCTGCCTCCTTTTGTAGATCTTCGTCTTATAGATCTTTGTACCCTCCCTCAGTCATTTCCTTGTGCACATAAATTCTAGATTATAAGTTCCCTCCTCTTGGGCCTCATCAAATAAGACTTCATTTGAATTGCATTTACGGGTTGTAAGCCCTGTGCCCTTTGCCAAATCCCCTTTAGCCAAGAGCCTAGACAAAGACCATGTGACTTGGTCAGCATTCTTTGCTGTAGGCTTCCACTTAATCCAGGCAGCGATGCTAGGAATTGAGAGTTCAGTGGAAGCTCAGAATGTGCATCCAATAACAATGGCCGGACATTTGCCCATTGATGAATCAGTTGTCAACATATTTCTCCTCATCCTCCCTTTAAATTCTGTCTTAGCCTTTACACAGTAATATATGCAGCATATTCTTGAGTTTGTCCACTCTGCTAATACAAATACTTCTGAAATTAGAATAAGTGCACCTGGTTATAGCCATTCCTTCTAGGTTCCAGAGATAATCTACCATTGTAGCTCTTTGCATTTCTTTTCACAAGCATTCCTGTCATGGGGTCTTTGAATAACAAGTACTCTCATCTAAGTGAAGAACACATGTTGTTGGCACAGTAATATCCTGCAGATGCATTAGGGGGCAACCACATGGGTATTTAGAGGTGGACAGAGTGCCTGTCTTTATTGAGGCATTGCCTTTCTTATTCCTACCTACTCTTAAATCCACACCATTAAGTTACACAGCCCCTGCCTGATGGAAAGGAACATTTTATAAAATTGAAACCATTCTAAAATACGCAGCATTTAAAAAGAACTTAAATTTCTTAAATCTGCTATTGAGTTAGAAATCTGGCTTGATGCATCCACAGTTAAAATTAAACTGTATTAAGATCATATCATACAATGACAGGTGCCAGCTTTCTGTTGCCTTCTGTCTTCAGCCAGCCAGTATAGAAGTTGTTTTTTCCACTGATAGATCACCTCAGACTCTGAACCTAAATTAGACATGTGAGATGCAAACTATAAAGCTTATGACATTCTAATCTTTAACATATGTCATCTGTAGACATATAAAGCTTCATCTAATCCCCATGGGAGTAGAGTAACTGACCATGGCTCAAGAAACCTGGGTTTTCAGGAAGTGAGTCTCTCTTATAGCTAAAAAGAAATCCGGTGCTATGAAGATACTCCATTTAGAAATGATGTTTGCATCTGGATTTTCTAGACACATATGTATTTCTATGTGTTTTGCCTCATATAAGTTACAATGTTTTATTTCATTATATAAGGCCTTCTTGAGAGCCTAGAATCATAACTGAAGGCTTCTGAAATCATGGCAATTTTGTGGCATGCTATCAGTATTTGTTTTTATCAGGTCAATAATTCTAAGAGTGGAAAGAGATAGAATTATGCACTTCAGTGTCTTCTCATATAGAAAGAGCCAGCCCTAAACAGTAACTGTCTGCCTTCTATCACACACTATCCTCGAAGACTAAAAAGAGAATCTGATCAGTTCTCCTGTGTCTCAATATTTTTGATACCCCAAAGCCTTTGCAATTTTACTTACAGATACAGATTAGGGAGGAAAAGGGTGATTGTCTCTGGCAGGTTGAAATGCATTACGTTTGTTCTGACCCCAGCTCAAATGAAAATAGAATGGTTCCAAATCTTGGAATCGTCCCGAAACTAAAATTACTCATTTGAAACTGCCAAGACTGATCAGCGCAAAATTGAGAAGCTATTTTTGAGTCCTTCATTTGGAGAACGTCAATTTCAAGGATTTAAGATAATCATCACACCTTATTATCAGATCAGTCTTCTTTTACATGGGCAGCTACTATCTCTCAAGACATCCTGTCATTTATTAAAAAAGCAAAAGCAAAGAAAAGCTACCAGAAGATGAGATAATCGGGATAGAAAGTGTAAAACTGAATCAAATGGCTATAAGAAATAAAATTATATTTTACTCTTGTTAGTCACTGAGAATCATAGGAACTCTAAGGTTCTAAGAAATATCTATCCCAAAGTTGATTTTGACATATGGGGAAGCAGAGGTCCAGAGAATAGAAATTATTTACTTAGTAAACTGGTGCTATAGAGAAGATGAAACTAACTGACTTTTGTCCCATGATCAAGATTTTTGACATGAAATATAAAATCGCCAAGATTCACAGCAAATAGACCAATTCTGAAACAAAAGGTTAATTTTCAAACCAATTACTTTCTCAAAAATAAAAAAAAGGGAAAGGATACTAGCCCTCAAGCGTTCGTGAAGTATTTCTTGTATTGCTGTTCTCATTAAGGAGAATAAACAGAGAACCATTTGGATTTCTTTAGTTGTTTAGTATTCCTTTAGCAATTTCAGACTTATTTGTGTCTGAAGAGGGAAGCCTCTTAAATCGAAACATGACATATAAACTAACGGCTGGTTTTGACATTGAACTTGAGATCTGGGGTTGGTAAGAGTGTTTGCACTTAATGTTTGTAATGTACAAATAGATCCTTGTTTAAATCCTCCTCTGCAAGAGTAGCCTTGAGTAAAGCTGCATCCACCGTGTCTCCCTTCGCTTTTCTTGTCTGTAAAACAAAGGAAAGAAGACGCCATTGCAGTCACTGAAATGCTGGCCTGGTAGAACGACTGTTTGGTTTAAATGTAATTTCAGTGTGTAAATGTTCACATCTACCTAAGGATATTGTTAATGGAAGCAAAACCTCTCGACTTTTATTTAACGTTCCTCGTTTGGATTTGATTTTTTCTTTCCTTTTCTTGCTCCTTTGCCCAGTATCCCCTAGTTCTCTTCCATGTGATGGCAGATTTTATGCCAGATGACTCAATGCTTGGGAATAACAGAAGAATAGCAACATGGATCAAATGTCCATTATGTGTCAGCTAGTTTCCTGTTATTATCTTAAGTGAAACCTAACAACTCAGAAAAGTAAATACTGTCCATTTTTTCTAGTTTAGCAAGCAGAAGGCCTGAAAGCCCAAACAGTTCCTCTGGTGCCCTACAGCTAGGGGACAGGAGGCCTGGTTTGGGACTCTGTCTACTCTTGTTCTTCCTCTTCTCCTGGATTGCCTGCTCAGGTCTGCCTTCCCTCTAAGCCGCAGCTCTAAGCATTTCTTGAGTCCATTCCTATGCATTACATTCAACCACTCTTTGTTATTTCATCATCGGTGAACTTTCTAGGTTATTGGCAGAAAAAAATATGCATAGACATCAGTACATCTCTCTCTTCCTTCAGGACTTTCTGGGTTAGGTTTGGAGGAACGGGCCCAAGACTTGCTCCAGCAATTAGTTCATCTTCTGTGGACACAAAACCCAGTAAGAACTGGTGGTCCCTAGAACACATGGCAAGGCCTTCTCAGAGCCTTACTTTTTAAAAATCTAGCTCCTAAGGGGAAAAGCTCAAGAGGTTGACCCTCCGTTTTTCAGTCCCCACTTGAGTGTATGAATGTATGAGGGTTTCTTTTAGCTGATTTTTTTTTTTTTTTTTTTTGGTACTGGGGATTAAACCCAGGAGCATTCTACCTCTGAGCTACACCCCCAGCCCTATTTTACTCTTTATTTTGAAACAGGAAGGGTCTTACTAAGTTGCAGAGGGCCCCACAAGTTGCCGAGGCTGGCCACAAACCTATGATCCTCCTGTCTCAGCCCTCTAAGTACTGGGATTACAGGCATTCACCACTATGCTCAGCTCATTGGCTGAAGTTTTGAGATTGGAGCAAGTTTTGCTGGAACGTCAAATGCACACTTCAAATGTCCAATGGATATAGGCAATGATTCACTTAAACAGATGAAATAGACGTTTTTACACCATAGAAAGGAGGAAGCATGTAGAGGGACCATGAGAATAGTCAGAAATAATAGTATTACTGTTCCTGCTACATATATAATAGTACTTTATGACATACAATTAGTGTTTGTTTTGTTTCATTTTATTTATGCATATTTTACATATGTATTTATGTATGTATTTATTTATTTACTTATTTATTATGTATGTGTGTGGTACTGTGGACTGAACACAGGGGTATTCTGTCTCCCACCCCTTCCTCCAGTCCCATTTTATTTTTTTATTTTGAAACAGGCTCTTCCTGAGTTACCATGTGCTACTGGCCTCAGACCTGCGATTGTCCTGTCTCAGACTCCCAAGTATTGGGATTACAGGCGTATGCCACCATGCCATGCCATTACCTTTTATTTTAATATCATACTATTGTAATATTACTTCTTCATATACTTAGGAATGCTGAATTTCTGTATCTCTGCAGTACATGTTGACTATACCTTATCTAAAATGCTTAGGATAGAAATATTTCATATTTCATTTTTTAATAGTGACATACATAAATAATGTGATGTCTTTGGGATGAAAATCAAATCTCCGAACACAAAATTCATTTGTTTGCTGTATACTTTATACACATAGCTTGGAGGCGATTTATGAAGCATTTTAAGTGTACCTACATTTTATCGTATTTGAGATCAGTGAGAAATTTTCAACTGGTGTCATTGTGTTAGCATTCAAAAAGTTTGGGATTTTGGAGGATTTTGGATTCCGGATTTTCAGATTAGGGATATTCAGCCTATGTTCTGCACAAATCTCTTTCACCATGCTTACATTGTTCTTTCTCAGTCACACACACACAGACACAGACACACACAGACACACACACACACACACACACATGCTGCCCCCATTCTGCTAGCTGCCCCCATTCTGCTATGTTCTTGCCACCTTGTACAATCATCTCTCATCCTTTCCTGCCCAGCATCCGCTGAGTAGACAGGAAATGGTGCTTCCAAGGATGAATGAACAGACCCACAAATAACGGGATACAGCAAGATTACACCCACATTCCACGAGTTTAGCTGCACGTGCCCCGCCCCTCGCAGTCTGAGAGACTGGTTCACGAGAGACCAGTGTGGCATGAAGGAGCGAAGGGAAACTGGCACGTGGACATCATATGTGGGCCACTGTCTGTTAACTTTCCATTTTTGCTTTCTATACCAGGAGAGCAGATTGATATTGCATTTTAATTGTGTATATTAGAGGAAGGCATATGGTTACAACAGTTTCTTATTTACCTTCTGTAACATGAGATTTGTCATTTTACTCCCAAAATAAAGGATTGAAGGGAGAGTGCCTGCTTCCTCCCAAAGTTTGATTCTCTCCCATGCGGGAGCCTCCTGAGACGTGCAGCGACTAGGAGCCAAGGCGATGTTGGCACCATCTTCCTATTGCCATGGTGATCCCCAGCTCTCCTGAAATCTCAAGGGGGACTATGATATTTTAAAAGCAACTTGGATTTTGGTAATTAAAAAGGCTGGAAGGAATACTCTTTCCAGATTTGCCAGTGTGGGTAAATATGGATAGCGAATCATGTCTGGAGGGGAGGGCTCTGACTTGCTTGTGCTATATTAGGTGGGTAACCCTATGCTAGAAGTTGCAAAGAAAGTTATATACAGGGTATTAAGGGCAATTCAGAGACCCACTGTGGATCTTGGAGTATGTCTAATCGCAACCTTCCTAGAAACAGCTACGCCCTCTCCTAGAGTCACTAGCATTATAACAGAGCTGAAGGTACAGTTGTCAGAGCAGTTTAATACTGAAGCCAATGTGTAATATATGTAAATGTTGGCAGTTATCAAAGTAAAGCGCAAAAAGTGATTCTCTTAAACTGGAAATTAAGTTAGACAAGCATAATTCATACTGCAGATTAATCACACCCTCCCCCACCCCCGAAGTTCTTACATTAAGAGTTCTTTTGAACTCCATTTGAGCGGGTATGCTCTCAAGGAAAAGCCTTAAAGATTAAAGGGTTTTGTTTCATTTGAGAAGACAGTTGAGTTTTTTCTTGTTTTTTTTTTTTTTTTTTTTTGTAGGCATTCAGTTGAGCCATAAAATGAACAAACACTTGGAATAAGTGAACATGGAAGCAAACATTAGAAGGCAAAATATTATTTTGGAGGCTATTAGCATCAAAAGGCCCTCTTGTATCTTTGCATATGACTTTTCACCAAATATTTATAGTAGAAACTAATCAACAGCTTAAGGTAGGGTTGGGGATTGTTATATGTGTCATCTTGCTAGGGTAGCACATCTTCAAGGGCAGAAAAGAAGAAAGGTGAAATAATGCTTTTTTAATTAAGAAGCTTACAAACAAGTGTGGATTCCCAATTTCCAGATGGGCATTCTAATTGATTTCTTACAACACCACCAACAACCTAATGTTTCATAATAAAAAAGTAGACCATACCACTCCCAAGCATGGCTCCTTCCATGTAATTCAAGTTTGACTAGACGATATTTGATTCTTATCACCAACTGAAAGTTAAGGATTTCCTATAGATTGGTTTGATTCCATTGGGAAAATATTGGCAGCAAGAATGGTTTAGTTACCCTTATGGCAAAACTCTAAAACCTGATTTCTTGTTCAAAATCTGGGTAAGAACAGTTACTTTGTTGTTCATACTCTTATTTAGCTGCTGTGACCCCAAATAGAATATAGCCAGATGGTTTTGTTAGAGTTTTTTTTATTTGTTTATTTGATTGATTTTGAATGTGTGTGCGTGTATGTGTTGTATTTAACACAGAGACTTGGTGACTTTTAAAAAATTCTTCACTGTTTTTTTTTTTTTTTAATTGCATTTTATTGGTACTGGGAATTAAACCCAGGAGCACTCTACCTCCGAGCTACACCCCATCCTTTTTTATTTTTATTTGTTTGTTTATTTATGTATTTATTTTTGCAGTACTAGAGATTGAACCTAGAGGCATTCTACCTCCAAGTTACACCTCTGGCCCTTTTTTTGTTTTGTTTTGTTTTGAAACAGAGTCTCACAAGGTGGCTGAAAATCCTACTATATTGCTGAGGCTTTCCTCAAACCTGGGATCCTCCTGTCTCAGCCTCCCAAGTACTGGGATTTCAAGCATGCACCACCACACCTGGCTTATTTTTATTTTGAAGTAGGATTTTGCTAAGTGGCTAAGAATCTCACTGAGTTGTTAAAGCTAGCCCAAACCGTTGATCCTCCTGTCTCAGCCTCTCAAGTACTGAGATTATATATAAACAAGTGCCACTATGCCCTGCCATTCAGTTTTTTTGATTAGGGAAATGACCTTGTGAAAGCTGATCCATAAGTTGATGAGGATAAAATCTCAGTGAGGTGATTGGGAATAACATTAAGAGCTTCATTATTTTATTTTCATTTACACTATACATGGAATGCAAAGAAAAAAGTTCTCCCTGGTGTATTGCCCAGACTCGTTAATGTTCGGAGTAGGTAGATAACTTTGTCTTTATGTGTACTCTTTAGTGTTCCTGCATTTAGTGTTTTAATCTATGCATTTAATGAGATACAGGATTTTCCTTTCTTTTACTAATATGTTGTTGTTGAAATCACAGGAGATGACTTGGGTAACAAGTTAGAAACTTTTTTTTAATAGAATGAGTAGTAAGGATGGTGTGTGTGTTCCTTTTTATATACAGGAGAAACTTCTTTTCTCTTCATTTTAAGCACAAGTCTAAAAAAAAAATAAAAATAAAAACCTCTACCCTACCTAAAAGGGAATTTTAGCATCCCCCTACTGTGCTGTGGTTTTCCTTTTCCTGAAAATAGATCCACAAATGTCATAAATTAGCCTGCACATTTTACCTTATTATGCTTCCTCCTTCAAAAAATATGCAGGAAAGTGATTATATGTGGAGCTCAACCCAGGCCTGATGAGTTGGCGGTAATTATCAAGGCAGACATAATGAGATGAAAACAACTCTTTCTCCAGGGCCTCTGAGTTTTCAGTCACTATCATCACCCTGTCATGCTGGGTTAACTGTTTTCTGCCCAAGTAGATGTCAACACAATTAATTTCACAGTTTCCTCAACTGATAGTGTTAGGGTTAATTTGCTCATCTGGGCAAAAAGATCCACATATGTTCTGGGGGGAATTGATTTCTGGGTTCTTTGTAGGCAGATGAGACAGTGAGAGAAATAGACAATCTCTATCGGTTGTAAAATGACATTTTCTCTCTTTGTAATTTTTCCTTAGATACACCTTTGTGGTGACTATTCCATATTGCTATTTGGCTTCCATCATTGAGTCACTCAACAAATTTTGTTCAAGTGTCAGCTTTGTGCAAGACTTTTTGCCAGGCTCCGAGGCTACAGTAAGAGCAAAGAAGGACAGCCCTGCCTCTGTGAAGTTCTCAGGCCACATTTGTAAAAAGACATCATTAAATAAGTGCACCAACAGATCTAATTAACAGGAAAATGTGAAACCCCACCTAGATAATTTGCACGATACTGGCAACACACTTTCACCTGGCACAATAGATGTTTTCCAGTGAAGAGTATTTAGTAGAACTCTCCACATGGTGGAAATATGTGCTGTAAAGCCATAATTTCCAAGATGGTAGACACTAGTCTCATTTAGCTATGGAGAACTCAAATGTGGTTAGTGTGACCGAGGAATTGATTTTTAAATTTTCCATAACTTTTATTAATTTACACTTAACTTTGGATAGCCACACATGGCTGGTGCCAGCCACACTGGACAATGCTGCTCTGAGATTCATCTTATCTAGTTTGATGCATGAAAACATATGAAAACATATGCTACAATGTTGCAGTTGGTATAGCAGAAAAACAAGACAAGGTATATACTTGTTCATTTTATTTACTCAGTGAGCTACAAGTATTTTATTTACTCCTAGAGCTACAAGTAGCAAAAGAAACCACGTGTTTTGCATATTTGATAAGAATGATGAAATAATGCCCTTGATTTTAGTGCGTGAGTAGATTACAAATTAATCTTTAATTTATCTCTGGATTCCTGTACCTGGCTGGGATATTTTTAAGACCTATTTCTTATTTGTTATTGTTACTCTATGAATCACTGAAATGATATATTAATTTAGTTGATTAATATGATTCATTATCATAAATCTTCTCCTTTAGCTTATGCTACTGCTTGGTAAAAATTGAGAACACATTTTCCCCCAGAATCGTATTCAATATCATTCCACGGCAACCAATTTCTCATTTCCTGGTATATATGCATTGCTTGATGATAGGAATTGAGAAAGAAAAAGAGAAGAAATTGGGAGTGGGAAAGGAGGGAGGGAGGTGAAAAGCAAAGCAAGAGGTACTACTGGATTAAAACATCAGGGAGAAGGTAGCCTTTGCTGCCAGGAAGCGTGGGAATTTTTTGGCTGGGAATATGGCTATGATCATTAAAGTTGCTGAAAGATTTCTTTCCTTGAGCATTTTAATCTCCAGAATCCTTTTCCCTTCAGTTTTATAGTATTGGAAATAATTGAGTGGGTTTTTTTTAGACCCTCCATTCCTCAGCTGCTTCTTGTTTGTTTCTCATTCCATTTCTCGCCAAAAATGGAAAAAGGAGCCAAACAATTTTCTGTGCCTTCTTCTTTCCAATTGGTACCCAGGACCTTTTAACTTAGTGCCTCGTATGAAACCCACTGCCGGCCATCTGTAAGACAGAAGGATGACGTGTGCGTGTCACCTCTCCACTTGGGGTTCACGCCTTCATATTGTCTCACCATCTGTATTTTTTTTTTTTTTATTGATGAGAGCAAAGCAAAGAAAAAATATTTCTCTATCAATTTCTGCTGAAGATTGAGTGTTCTGGGTCATGGTTTAGGTCAAGTCAGCTTGGGGCGGGAGTGATAGGGGAAGAGTCTTTGCTCTTGAGACTGTTTTCAGTGGCTTGCTCAAGTCTATCTCCTGTGAATGCATTTAAGCCCACATACATCCCTTTGTTCTTTCCATTGATATGAACTGAATGCATAGTAGATACCGGGTTTATTTGTTTTGTGTGTATAGTTTCTGAGGACACAGAAAATGAGAGAAAGTGTATGTGTGTAAACAAGACAGATAAGGAGCAGCACTAAGGGGAACTTACATTGTGTCAGGCAACAGGGCATGGAAGCGCACGAACTAAATACATGCACAAGGGACAAAAGACAACTTCACAGAGACAAAGGCTATAAAATAGGTAAACACAGAGTGGTGTGATAGTAACTGGTCCCAAGGCAGGCTCCCTGAAGAGGAGGGTCATGGAAGTCCAGCCGAAGGTAGGGACATGCACAGTGACCCTGGATGCCAGAGGTACAGCTATTAGGATAGGACTTTTGAAGTGGCATTAGAGACAAGGATCATGAGATGACTTTATATTGTAGATTTTCAGATCTCTCTTCACAATGAAGAATCACTGGTATGTAGTGACGAGAAGAGCAGCGTGAGAGGAAGCTGTAGCACCACGGGCTCAATCACTATATGCTCAACCACTGGGGATGTCCTTTGCCCTTGCTATAGGTTGGTCATTGGTTAATAGGCCACAGCATTTCTTGAAGTCTATTAGATGTGAGGAGGTGATGATATTATTTCAGGTTTTATTGGTGAATCTCGGGCCAGAGGTGTTTTGTTGAATTGTTTAGTGTCTTCTATTTCCAGAGAAAGTCTGCATTGGCTTTCTTTGGTTCCTGACCATTTCTGGGGGTTAAAAACAATGTCTACCTTAAGAACGACTTGCAGCATACTTAAGAGTATTCTTTGAGATCACAGAGTCAGTATGATGAGTAGGAACAGATAAGTTGAAGCTGTGGTTGTATCTGTTTCTTCCTCATCAATGATGATGTGGGAGAGACAGGCACGACCAGTATCCCCAAGCTTTGCTGAGGATCAAGCGCTCACCAGTGAGTGATAGAAAGAACAGGAACATCACTATGTGAAAATCAGAAAGAAACTGTATAGAAGTGCTTTATTTCCCATTATACACCTCATTTAATTGATCTAGAGTATCATCTGACATAAGCCTGGCGTTTTCAGCTGTGTTCCAGGGATAAAGCAGGAAGTCCGAAATGTTGTGAATAGCTACCTTCTCTAGCAGAACACACATAA
>PVLC010011920.1:13699-45711 GCA_004027655.1 Graphiurus murinus
TAATCCCAGCATTCGGGAGGCTGAGACCGGAGGATCCGGGTTCGCGGCCAGCCTCAGCTACCTAGTGAGGCACTCCGCAACTTAGTGAGACTCGGTTTCAAAATAAAGAATAAAAAATAGGGCTGGGGGTATAGCTCGGAGGTAGAATGCCCCTGAGTTCAATCCCCAGTACCGCCAAAAAAAAAAAAAAAAAAAAGAACACACATAACTGAGACCCCTGATTAGAGCAAAATGAAATAATACTAGCCTGGTTTCTGGTATTCTTAAAATGCCTAATTTAAAAATAAAATTTTACAGTAGATGATACTAAAAAAAGGAAAAATATGAAACACGAATGCAAGATACTTCAGTTCTGTCTACTACTAAAATAATGTCTGGCACATAGTAGGAGCTCAAGCAGTATTTGTCAAGAATGATAGAAGGTGGAGGTGAGAACTGAGCATGTACTCTCCAATTAATACTACAGCAGGTAAAATGGCTTAGGGCTTTACATTGAGCCTTGGAATTCAAATTAAGTAGTTAGTAATTAGTGAATTGCCATTTCATTGACCAACTAATACAGCAGAACTTTTTTTATTTTTTTAGTTGCCTAGGGTTATTATAAATCAATACTGATCAATATACATTTGGATTATCATCATGACACTCCAATCTAAGTGCTTTAGTCACTGTTGATCTTCTGGGACAACTTCCTGTGATCCAAGTATCTAGAAGGGCTCCACGTCTTTAAATAACTTCTTACATAGAATTGGGATTGCTGTAAGTTCGATTATTCCAAAGCCCGCCACTATTTTGCCTGTCTGAGAAAGCGTGAGTCCTCTAGAGTACATTCCTGATACCTGGGGCATCGGGATGGGAATGACACATCAATGTGTTTATTCAAACTGTCATTGTTGAGCATGTGCAATGACCCAGGTCTTTGAGCAGATGCCAGGGCTAGAAGCAATCCTAGGACCAAGCTTCTAGTGACTTTCACACTATTAGAGTGAAAGATGCATAGCCATTCAGTGGTAAAAAGTGATGAAGGGATCATGATTGAAATCTGTCATAATGAAGAGGAGAAGGGATGATTAATTCTACTTGGACAGATTAAGAAAGATTTCATGGATCTGAAACTTGAAAGACATTGTGGAAGCAAACAGGAGGATGATATTCTAGGCAGAGGGAAGTGTTTTTATCAAAGGCTTGGAGGCGTGAGCTAAGGTGTGTTCCTTGAACTGTAATTAATGACAAGGTCATCCCTTGTCAGTACAATGAGAGATGAAATCTAAGATGTTGTCCAGGCTAGATCATGCATATGCTCCTGAAGTAGACTGAGCAATTTCCACTTTCTGCTACAAGCCATGGGGAGTCGTTAAAGGACTATGAATAGGAGAACATCACAGTTCTGTGTTCCTTTTATTTTCCAAAGGCCATTTTGATAAACTAGAGGAAGGAAATAGCAGTAGTCAATTTTAAAATTCTTTTTTTATATTCACTCATCACCAAATATTAAGAACCTACTATGAATCAACTTTTGTTTATATGCTTGATAGAGAGGTATGAAAAAAAGAATGAATATTCAGTGTTGAGGATGCTGTGACTCTCAGAGGCATTGAACCAAATGAGTCCCATTATCCAAAAAGGGCCAGTGAATAACTCTTCATCCCAAGTGCTACCTTTAAATACAACCTTAAGTCCCCACTGAGAAGTGTTCCCCTGGAGTCAGCATTGAGCTTAATTAAGACACTTGAATGAGAACCTGAGGAGTGTGTGTGGGGCCAGTCCTTCTCTTCACTGAATAGAATAGATGTCACATGGTAGTCCACCAGCACAACTCTCTAAGGGGAACCCAGTTTTGAACTACACATGTAGTAAGAGGGTACAATGACACCCTCTTACTAACTACATCTAGTCAGATGCTAGGTGTAGTGATTAGCCATTTTTCCTTATTGTCTCTCATAGATTATGAGCACTGGAGCATCTTTAACATCTGCTAAAAGAGTTGGCTGGGAACATATATAAGGATCATGGAAGAAGCTTTTGTTTTTTTGTTTTTTTTTTTAAATAGATATATCTGAAGTCACCCAAGAGAGTCTAGTTCCCAGATTAGGGATAAGGCCCAGGGAAATGTGTAGTGTTAAAAGTCCTCCATGGGATTCTAATGCATTTACCCACTTGGAAAACCACTAATTCTAATATGATATTAAAATAGCACAACTGAGGCATAGCTTATTGAATCCTAGAAGACCAATCCCCTGAGTTCCAATCTGAATCATTCCATTACTTCCCTTCTTCCTGGGTCTGCCAACTTGCCATGGACCTTGAAACAAGGCATCTGTGTTTGCATTGCTTTAATCTGGGAGGCGGAAGCAGGAGAAAAACTGTATTCCGAGTGTATTAGGGTACTGTAACAAAATACCAGAATGGGTGGATTAAACAGACATTTGTTTTTCACAGTTGTGGAGCCTAGAGGTCAAAGATCAGGATGCCAGTGAGGCTGAATTCTTGATGAGGGCCCTCTTCATGAATGCCTTCTTATTGTGTTCTCTAAAAGTAAGGGGGCAGGGGAGACAGGATAGGAGAGAAAAAGGAGAGGGAGACATAAGTAGCTTTTTCTGGTCTCTTTCTATCAAGGCACTAATTTCATCAGGAGTACTCCACCCTCATGACCTCATTTAAACCTAATCATACCCAAAGGCCCCCACCTCTTAATACCATCACATTGGGGGTTAGGGCTTCAGCAGATGGATTTGGGAAAACACAAACATTCGGTCTATAATGCTAAGAGAGTGGTTCTCTACCTTGGATGTGTATTAGAGTCTCTTGGGAAACTTTAATAAAATGCTGACACTTTGGCCCTAGCTCAGGAGATTTGGGTTTAATATGCTTACCAGGCACAATGCTTCATCCTGCTAGTAAGCAATTTCCCTTAAAGTCTCAGTTTTCTCACCTACAACATGGGAATGATGTTACTAGCTATGCCAATGATAACCCAAGATTAAAAACATCAAAAGGATCAGTAATCTCCAAGATATGCTAAAAATATATTTTTCATCTTAATAACCTTTTGCCTTTCTTTGATGAACAACATTGGATGAAATCAGTAGTTTTTTAGTTTTGCATAGGAGAGCTTTTACAACTAGGTTTTCTGGTAGCCCTGAATGGGAACTACTACCACCCTAAATACATCCTCCCACAGAGGAGGCCCCGTCCAAGTGTCCCAATTCAAATACCCGCAGGACCCAGCCAGATCTTGCAAATGAGAGAAGAGGTGGCCTCCTCTAAGGAAAAAATAAAACCATTCTGTCCATCATTCAGTGCTCTGAGACACTGTTGATTGAGACATGGTAGAAAGAAATGTCTCTGCTATTAGAAAAGTAATTGTGCAAACATGGTGACAAATGGCAGCTGGCATTAGACCCTCAGGACTGGGAAAACTAGAGACAGACGCCCAGCTGAAAGGGGCAGCTGTGTGTGTGCAGCCCTGTGTTGCCAGATTCTCGCATTTTCCCCCAGAGAATCCAAAGCCCAAGTTTTTATGTAAAAGCTCCTGATATTTAAGCATTAGTAACCAATTGAAAAGAAAAGAAAAAAACAAAACTAAAACAAAACAGTAGGCATTTCGTAGACTCACATACTGGTATAAACAAAACATATTTGTAGTCTAAATTTTGCCTGTGTGCCCAATTTGACCCACATGATATCAGCCTCTGGGCCTCACACTCTATCTCTTCCATCATCTAAACCACTGTTTTTTCTTTCTCTTTCTTTTTTTTACAGACATTGTTTATCCACAAACAAAATACATTGCCTCCCCGGCGCCCAGTTGGCCATCTCTGGCATGGATCCTTATTTCCTTTCACCAATTTTTCCTGCATTTATTTCTGTGGGTTGTTTTCATTTCTGCTATCAATATTTACTGAGCAGATACTGTGCTAGATGATAAGGATATAAAATTCACTAAGACAGTTCCTGAACTATTTGGCTTCTAGAAGATATGGCCAATGTAATGACTGAGGCTTGAAAGAATAGGATGAAAATATGCAACAAGGATATCTAAGTCTACCTCATCTAGACAGAGGGTTCATTTTACTATTAACAAAAAATCTTCTCACTTCCTGCTTCTTTCTGTGTGTGTGTGTGTGTGTGTGTGTGATACTATTAGGCATTGAACTTAGGGGCATTCTTCCTCTGATTTACACCTCCAATTCTATTTTATTTTTTATTTGGAATCAAGTTTTCACTAAGTTGCTGAGAGCCTCACTAAATTACTAAGGCTGGCCTCAAGCCCAGGATTCTCCTGTCTCAGCCTCTCAAGAACTTACTGGGATTACAGGCATGCACCACTACACTCAGGTTTTTTTGTTTTGTTTTTTGAGGATATGACTAACATATTGAGCCCATTGTGTGAAGACTGCATCTCATGTTTGGTTCTTCTGATATTTAGAAGATAGTTGATGCCCAGAAAGCATGGAATGAAAGTAAATGTCACAGCACACGAAACAATCTCATACCTAAAGCCATCAACACTTTATTTGAAATACATGACATGTGACTGCTGCATTCAGTGAGGCACAAAGCCACTGGGTGTGTTTGGTTTACATGGGACCCTGGCTTTCACATTTGCTATCCTGGTTTTTGGCACTTACCGGTGCCAAGTGGCTCACCCACCCAGGGGACCATCTCTTGTAGCAAGCATGTCTCCCAGGGAGTGTCTCCGAAATCCTGAGATGGTTATCTGTTAATAGAAGGAAAAACAAGTTGTGAAAGTAGGCCATGCGTATCACTGATAAACATGAAAATTTCATTGGCGAGAGCCCTCCTCTCCTTGCCAAAGTGACCTTGGTTGGCGCAAAGATGACAGAGTGCTTCCCTGCCCGGGCCTGACAGCACTGCTATCACAGCACGTTTGACAAATCGTTCACATTAAATCGGGGGGCACTTTCGGCAGCGCCGACGTCCCCTCTCCATCACTCCTGATTACCACACAAACGTCAGCCATGGCACCAAGCACATTTGTCAGAGGGAGTAAAAAGCAGTTGTTAGTAAGAGCGCTACCTGTCATACTAATGGACTAGAGCTTGTTGCTTTGTGTCTCGCAGGAGCCGGCGGATTTGCAAAAAAACAAAACATAATTTTGGGGGGATGGTTGTCCAGTGTTTCTTGAAAATGCTTTTGTGCTCTGGTAGAGAGAGGTATGGAAGGCTTATCAGGTGGGACACTGAAATGTCCTCCCTTGGAAAGGAGGCAAATCCCAATTGTGCTAGTGACTTTGCTATGGAGGGGCCACTGCTACTTCTTTGAGGTCAAAAACAATAGCATGTTTTTCAGCTGAGGAAATCTGTACCCAAGGACTTTAATTAAATTACTAAAAATATGAGTAGGGGCATGATTTACATTATGATGTGAGACCCTAATGCAGCAATAAAAGCACATAAAAAATATAAGTAGAGCAGTTCTTCATTATTCTTTATTGAATACACTTCCCTTATCTTTAAATTTTAGGAAATCATTTGAAAGAGCAGAAGGATTTTTTTCTATAGTGCCCTGCACCGTATAGGTGCATGATTTACTTTATACCTCAGATGTTACTCACACATTTTGTTTCATAGTCCAGCCATAAGAACAGATCAAGTTAGGCCAATCACACATTACTATTCCCATTTAAAAGATTGAAAAAAGCTGAGAATTAAGCTGGGCATGGTGGTGCAAGCATTTAATCCCAGTAATCAGGAGGATCACATGTTCAAGGCCAGCCTCAGTAGCGTAGCAAGACTCTCAGCAGCTTCGCAAGACCCTGTTTCAAAACAAAACATAAAAATGGCAGTGTGTAGCTTGGAGGTAGAATGCCCCTGGGTAATATCCCCAGTGGCACGTGCACATGCCTGCATACACACACACACACACACACACACACACACACACACACATACATCCCTGAGAATTTAAAAGAATGTTGCCCAGGCTTACACAAAGTTACATTTCTAGTCCATACTTCAATAATATGGGGATATCCAATAAAAATATATATATATTTTGCTCAAACGATTCCTATATTGGCCCACATTACTACTTCAGAATAGTTTCCAAACTCTTGTTCTCTTCTACTCCTTCTTCACTGGTCAGTATGAATTTAATTTCTACCTTTTTTCTTTGCCTAGAGGTGCAAAACAATTTATTTAGAAATTAGACAAAGAAAACCAAAAGAAATGAAAGGTTCCTGGGTCAGAAACTCACTTTCTAAGGTAGAGTCCACTATTCTAAATAGCAGTTTGAGGGGTTAAACTATTGGCACTAGAAGCAAAGGGGGTTTTGTTAGAATTTGAGAACCCTTGCTTTTCTGTAGTTGATCTTTTTTAGACCAGTAAGAGGCCCCCGTAGCTTTTTAAAGAGAAAGGAAAAGTAGCTTTTCTTGTGTTCACACAATCCTCACAGAATCCTTCACCTCTGATCACCAAAACATGGGGGAATGTTTTCTCACCAGCACTAGCTCGGTCTCCTATCCTTCAGTTCTGTTGCTATCTATGTGGAGACAGTGTTAGGTCCCATGGGTTAAAGGTTCAGTTCCACAATGCTGTGCCCACTAGAGATGCCACTTGCAACCTCCAGCTCATGGCTGGTGCCTCTGGTGAACCAGCGATAAATCAGGGTTCTTCAGACCCCTCCCTTGGGTTTAGTTTGCTGGAGTGGCTCTCAGATCTGAAGAAAACAGTTTACTTATTTTTACCCCTTCAGTATACAAAGCCATTGCAGAGAATACAGATGAACGAGCAGATGGAAGAGATGCAGAGGTCCAAGGTAATGAAGGGAAGGGGCCATGAGATCTCCCCACCCCATGGGTTCAGCAATTCAGAAGCTATCTGAACCCTTCTGGGGGTGTTTATAGAGGCCTCATCCTGCAGACATCTGTGATTACATTGTTGGCCATTGGTGATCAACTCAAGCTTTGGTCCCTATAACCTCCCCAAAGGTTGGGGGTAGGTAGGGCTGAGCAACCCAGTCCTCTAATCCTGCCTTGATCTTTCTGGAGAACAGTCCCCATTCTGAAGCTATCTAGGGTCACCATCAGTCATCTCATTAGTGGACAAAGAACAATCATCACTGTAGAGACTCCAGGGGTGGTAGGAGCCCTGCTCTTGGTACCAAGGGCCAGACATGAATCATATTCCTTACAACATCAAGTGTCACTGGCATCTTGTGAATGCACTCTTCTAAGTGATGTAATAAACCGAAGTGATTAGCCTGAAATGGGCTATGTAGAGTGAAGCACTTGTTAAAGGTTTGTTTCCTTTCTGGTTTTATCAAGAAGCCTTGGGTTAATCTTTCCGGGTGCTCATATTAGTTCATTGCCATTGGATATTTCAGTTACTATCATTGTCTTTTTCATAGAAAAAAAAGCCTAATTTGTGATTGGCTTTTCACTGCATCTTTGGATTGCTAAACCAAGAAACCTCAAGGTTTGTTAAACCCTCTTTGATTCAGAAGGAGACAGTCCCTCCTAAGTACATTCATTCATTCATCAGATTTTATCACATGCTTACTGTGTGCCCAGGACTGGACAAAACCTGGAAAAAGCAAGGGCGTCAGGGTGGCCTGCTGTCTTAAAATGGGTTATTTTATCAGCAGAAATGGCCATCTGCTTTGGACATGCATAGCGTTGCTGTAGGCCTTCCCCAGCATCCACCATCACAGTAACCTTCCAGCTGTTCCCCGGGGCTTGGCATTCCTGGCTCCTACTCATTCTCCCACTCTCATTCTCAATGATCTACTACTTACCCTATAACTCCTTCTTTTCAGATCTGAGTGGTATTTAACATTACTGATATATCTAATATTATTCCTTTAGTAGCAGGTTTTCTTTCATGCTGTGATATATGAAACAGATACAAGAATGTCAGTCATAGTTGAAACAGAGATGTGGGGTGCACAGGACCCACTTGGTCTGAGCACTGGAGTACTTTCCTAGAACATATTGTTCTGCTAGAGGAAGGTACGGGAACCAGCCATAGACGGTTGTGTCCATCCCTCACACCCTGCACTCTGCCCACTGCATGTGCCTGCTGGAGCAATAATGTTGTGTTGGGATGTTCATGTCAGGGAGTCTGTCAATAAAGTCCAGATAAGGAGGTAGTGTGAGGATATCTAACTATGGAGATTGGATGATGGCTCCATCCATTCGGACTGTTAAAACTAAATACCATAAATTAGGTGGCTTCTGAAGAACAGAAATGTATTTTGGCTGGGCGTAGTAGTGAACGCCTGTAGTCCCAGTACTTGGGAGGCTGAGACAGAAGGATCATGGGTTCAAGGACAGCCTCAGCAACATAGCAAGACTCTCAGCAACTTAGTGAGACTCTGTTTCAAAACAAAAAATAAAAGAAGGGCTAGGGGTGTAGCTTGGAGGTAGTATGCCCTGGGTGCAATCCCGAATACCACAAATTAATAAAATTTTAAAAAATGAAAAATAAATAAATAAATAAAGGACTGAAATGTATTTCTCATAGTTTTAGAGACTGAAAAGTCCAAGGTCCAGGTATTGGCAGATCTTGTGTCTGTAGAAGGCCTGCTTCCTGGTTCAGAGATAGCACTTTCTCCCTATGTCTTCAAATGGTGGAAGGGACAAAGCAACTCCCCAGATACGGACACTAACTCCATTCAGCTGGTCTCTTCTCCCTCAAGACCTTGCTCTACCTCCTAATGCCTTCACATTGGAGATTGGGCTTCAGCCTGTGAATTTGGGGGAGTGCAAACATTCAGACCATAGCATATGATCACAATTTATGTGTTGTATCATGTTCCAAATACTCTGAAGCAATCACATATACATTTACCTCTATTGATCCATATTTCCACTCCACAAGTTGTTTTGCCCCCCTCCCCCAGTGTTTATTTTACTTTTAGTCACAGTTTCATGTCCAGGGTAAGTGTATAGTAAGTTAGAATTGGTGCCAGGTCTAGAACACAAGCTCTCAGCATCTGAGCCCACTAACTTCTTTTGCATCCACCCACCCTCCCCACATACACACAGAGCTCATGGCAGCATAATGGCTTCCTAAATAGAGCTGGTACTCACTGTCTATTGATCTCCTCTTCCACTCCCTCCATCCTCCACTCACACAGGCGCACTTCTACCTGTAGCAGAGTTCCTATCAAGACACTTATTTCCATAGAAATGAACCCTCCCCCTGGGGAAAAAAAAAAAAAAAGAAAAGAAAAGATAAGTAGGTGGCATTTGCTTAATTTTCATGAAATGCATTGCCTTATTTCCTTTCCATCTAGCCATACTGCATGATTGTTTAAAAGGCTAGGGAATGTGGCCCTGTGTTAATTTCCATGACTACATAGCCGATCATCCAACAGTGGCTTAGTGGCATGTGATATATTCAATACATTTTAAACACTGCCGCATTTAAAAATAACTTTAAAAGGTTGTAAATGTCAAATTGAGATTTGAAATATGTCAGATAGCTGTCATTTTTACACCCTTCATTAATTTCAATAGGACTCAGTGAATTGTATTTGACAAACTGTTATCATACATTGACTACAAGCATGCTACATTTATGTAGCACATCTCTGACGTGCGGAATATTTTGAGGGGAACTTTAATATATGACTTCTTTTTGACCTCTGAGATGACATGAGACCATCAAATGACAAGTGTGGCAGCATTCAACTCTAAGGTTTTCCAAATGGTGGCATTTGGAAAATCTTCAAGAGGCGCTTGTTCAGAAATGGAAGGGTCCATTGGAGAGTTTCCAGTAACAAAAATAGACACATTTGCTCTAGGTGCTTAATTACGAAATTTGGACTACAGTTAAGGCATGGGGGTTATGAATAAAAATGTCCTCTTGGCATATTTGAGCAGGTGGAAACATGCATGGAGGAGTCAGTTCTGGTTATAAAAATAATATCATTATTAATATCAAGAGCAACTATCAACTATTAGGTTCTGTGTGAAGAGCAAGAAACAAAGACCATAATAACCTAAAAAAAAACAAGTTCTGATGTCAGGCTATATAAGGTCAAATGTTCCCTCTGCCATATATTCTGTAACCCTAAGCAAGTTACATAATATCTAGTTTTCTTAATTTTCTAATTTATACAATCAGGAAAATAATGCTATGTACCTTTCAGGGTAACTATGAAGATAATCCGCATTCAATAAATAGCGGCTGTTATTATTTAGCAGACCTATGCAAGGTGGTCTGTACATACTGTTTTAGTTCTCTAACTACCCTGTGAAGTGGATAATCCTGCTATCACTGCTCATTTGCACATGAAGAAATGGAGACTCCACGGGAGGTTTGTTTTGTCTGGAGTTAACCACCTGGGAAAGGGCAGAGACAGGGAGTCATATAACTGAGGACACGTTTTGGGTCAGTTTGTCCTTGTGTAAAAGGCGATAATTGGACTCTCGAAGTTCTCTGACATCAACCATTATTCAATGCAATCACACCAGCAGCTAACCTACATTGTCACCCACAGAGAAAGATGAGCTGCATGAAGCTAGGCACCAGGTCACAGAAAGCCAAGTCTGTGCTCTCCCTGGCCTGGGCAGTTGGGTTGAACAACATACTCATCCTTTTATGTTCTCTTTTAAGAATAGTAAGACAGGCTTCATGTGTATCTATGAGTGTTAGCATTGCATTTTTTAACACACTTTTAAAGAAAATATCAATAAGTAAATTACCTGTGAAGTGTGCTTTTAACATGCAAGTGAGAATGAAATTTTACCTAGGGATCACTAACTTTAAAACCTTGTGTGGCTCTGAATAAAGAAAATAATTACAATTTATTGTTGTCCTTTATCTGGACTTTAGTATAGAAATGCATCTGAAAATTACCCAGTAAGTCAGACTTTTAAAATGTTAGCAGTCAGAATTGCCTCCAGAGTTCTCAAGTTCCTGTCATCAAAATTTATTTGATTTTATGTGGACAAATAAGTGACATGATCAGAGCGGGCTGGGGTGTGGGGCAGGCACTGCACCTTGGCCCTAGGAATGATGCCTGAAGATTCTTGATCTGCCTTAAAACATATTTTTCAATGGCATTGACTAATTTAAAAAATGTGCAAATGTTCTTACAGGCTAATCAGTACCTGTCTCCAGGCCATTTTGACCATAGTGGGTCATTTTGTTACTTGAAATCAAATTCTAATTCCATACTTTGCATACAGGCAAACTTTCACCCCATAAGAAGTCGAAGATCGTCAGCTACTTCTCAAGGTCATGCAGTGAAATGACAGTGATACAGGAGGAGAATCCAGGCCCTGAGATTTCTGTACCTTGTTTAATTTCACTATATTATTCTGCCACTTTCACTTGTGAAGATAAGGGTCAAGTTGTGTGTTCTGTTGACCCACACAAGAGAGGAAATATTTAGCTCTTGTAATTGGGAATTGGAATACACTTGGAGGCAAAGGACTGAAAGAAGTAAAAAGCAGGTTTTTTCAGCCCATGATTTTCTAGTTCCATAAGAATTAGCAAGGATGTATGATCCATTCTAAAGGATTTTATCTCTGGGAATAAACAGGAAGCAGTAGGAATTGCTGGGAAAACTGAAGCAAGGCACTTCTAGGTTCATGTAGACCCTATCCCATGGGAGTCTAGTTCTCAAAGTTGATATATCCTTCATCTCCCTTCTTCTTTTCATTCCCTCATAGAGGAAGCCTAAAACTCTCATAAAGTATGTGAGGGTCATCTTAGTTGTGTGCTTCATGGTCATTGTCAACTCCAAATGAAGGCAAACGTTGCTTCTATTTCACTGTAGGGTTCAGTAGCCTTCCTATGGGTTATGCTTATGCAAATGAGGAACCTAAGGGTGGAATTATAATTTATAAGAACTGCGTGGAACTTCTGACAATATTCACACACATTCTAAACAATTTTATCTTGTTTCATAAGAAAACATAATTTTGTCAGCTGATACAATTTTTTTTATGTTACTATGAATAGTATGGGATGGAGTGATTTTTTTTTCTACAAATTTAGAAATATTTGTTCATCACTATGATTCTTCCTTATCATAAAGATTAGTGGGCAGCAGTTAACTGTTATCCTTATCAAGTCTTACTGATTGGAAAATTATAGCTTTGGAACCTGGGTGTTATTTTTGTTGTTGATTGATAGTTTTTGTTTTGTTTTACTTTTGACCAAGTAATTAGCAAGTTGTAGATCCTTGATGTTGAGATTGAAAGTCTTTGGTTCATTCATTCCCTTCTTTTAGTTGTTATTTACCATTTTTTTGTTTGTTTCTACAAAAACAAACAGCGATCTTCAGTTGTGTTATAATTTGAGACTATAGTAAAAGTTCCGGTCAGCATTCTACATGAAAAATTCAGCTGGGGCATTGCAGGGGTGATCCAAACACAGGACACCGCAATTGGGTTTTGAACTTTTAGAATTACCATCGAATAAATAGTCTGTATATCTTAATTATAATGAAGCGGCACAACAAATTGTCCCCTTTCTCCCAGAGTTTCTTGTCACTTAAAAACAAAAATCAAGGCATGAGAACCTCCTCAATGAGTCCAAACCTTCAGCATTTTAATATTTTTTATGTACATGGTGGAAATAAAAACCAAAACCAGTTTAATTTTTCTCCATTACTCCATTTCTACTTTCAAGAGTAAAAAATCCACTGTTTTTTTTCCCCTAAGACATGTTTGAACAAAAGGCCATTAGATAGAATCTTAGCTTCCAGATTTAAATGCTCATCCAAGGATAACCATTGTAATCATCTGAGCTTGCGAAGAATACACAATCATAAAATCATTTAATTAAATTCCATCAATGCTGTTTGTTTTGGTGCCCATTTGGGTATTAATAACACCGTTGCTGTTTTTAATGCCAAAGGTTTACCACTTAATTATTATCTTTGCTTATATGAGATGTTAGCCTCAATTTGTAGGGTTCCATAATCACACACCGGGTGTTACTTCGCCAGATACAACACGTTTTCCAGAACGAGGAAGGCTCACCGCCTGGGCCTCAGCTGAAGATGAAGTGGTAGAAATCAAATGAAAACATTTGTTAAATTGTAAAAATGTAGCACAGGAAATCAGAACAGTTATTCAGACTGTGAGTAAATTTGATGGGGTGTGAACTGATCACTTTATTGCACTCTGTTTATAGCATCTTTGCCATTTTCTGAGATGGCAGCCCAATGCTTTTCATTGTCTTAATTAGATTAAGAATGGATTAGAGGAGCCAAATCTATTATTAAAAAGGCAATTCTGCTGTGTTCCTGAAAACCTCCTTTTGGTTTTTAATTTCGTAAATTCCACTGATGCAAAATAGCAAATGCCTCACTTGTAATTATGAGCATGTATGCATTCATTTAAAGGGCTATAAGGGTATTAAGAAAATCAGATCTTTGATTTTTTTGTGTGAAATTATTTCTGAAGAAACAAGAGAAGGAAGGAAGAAGGAGAGGGAGGATTGCATTTCTTTATGCTGTGATAAAAAAAAAAAACACATGAGGAAACAAACAGTGTAATTGTTTTCTTCTTCTTTTGATTTACTCAAACATAAAAATGCATGTTTATATGAGCTGAGAATTTTTCCAGACATATTTGTGTTTTTAATTTACTTCCACACCCTGAAACACTTGAGAATGCAGGTTTCTCAGACTTCTGAGTTAGGCTGAGCATTTGTTCTATGGGAATCATTCCATGATGATGATCTGGTTTTGCATCTTGCTTCTCTACCTCTCTGCCGTGTGCCTGTACAAATGTGGCTCACAGACTTCCGCTACATGATATGATCTGTTGTAAACATTACATGAGAACACTCTGAACTTCAGTTGGATCAGGGCTGCTATGTGAGAGACTCTAATGTTTTGCTTTTTTACAGTAGGTGCTCTAGTTTTAATTCATTAGGGTTTCTTCTTTCTCTAAACTATGTCACATTGAGATGCTCTTCTTTAATGTATTTTTTCTTTGCAGTTTAAAATTATTGGATAATCATACAACAAAAATTCCACAATACTACATGCCTACACATACAAGTGAGGATCTGTAAAAACCAGTGAACTGCAAATAAGGTCCATGGCTTACTTAATAGTATCTATACCAATGTCACTTTTTAGGAAGCCTTGACGAACTTCATCCTCAAATGGTAACCAATGCTCTCGGCAACAGATGATGGTGATAATAATTGTTACGTAAAAAGATATTAGAAATAGCTGGGTGAAGGCTGCGTGAAAATTGTATTACTTTTGCAACTTCTTGTGGGTCTTAAGTTATTTCAAAATACAAGATTGGAAATTTAATGTATAGTTTGAGTCCATTAACTACCAAACTGCTGCCAGCAAATATTGATCCTTACTTGATCTGTATTACATTTATTTTGTTTTAATAACTGACACTTAAGATATCACCTGCCTTGGGAAGACAGCTATTGCTTATCTCCTACCTCTGGGTATGTCGCATACATCTCCAACTCAACTTAGTGTAGAGTCCATAAGAGTCTTTTCAGCCCAGAGCCAACACTATGCTTTGGTCATTGTCTTCCCCATGCATTTAATTGTTGAATGTCCACGTAGGAAGGTAAGTCCTGGAAGGGTGCTATCTGCACAATAAGCTCTCTGTATATATTGTGAATGAGGGAATAAGTGAAATAATTGTGTTCACATGCGAATTTTGCACCTTAGCAAGACAGGACCCAGTGATTGCCCAGCCATCTGTTCTTTTGAGTACCTTGTGAGGGACTCAGATACTGAGATCACTCGCTAATTGTCATTGCTTCAGTGCGGTGCTATGCTTGGGATTGGAGGTCTTGAAATGGTATCTAATTTAGGAAGCCTTGACAAATTTCATCACTAATTACCTGTCCCTCAAATGGGAACCAATGCTCTCAGCAACAGATGATGGTGATAATAATGGTTATCTTTTATTGAGCAATTAGCATTCTAAGCACTTCACGTGCATTCCCTGGCTTTAATTGTATTCCATTACTGGCTTAGAGTTTAGTAAAATCACTTGTCCAGGGCCATCCATGGTGGTTTGTGAGTGGCAGAGTTGGTGCTTGAACCCGGGAGCTCTGACTTCAGAGAACATGCTTACAAGTATCCCCTCGATGCTCTCCCCTTCCTACGTGTACCCTTATCCTCTTCAATGGTGAGTGGCTATCAACTCTGGAGATGTATGGGAATCATCTGGGCACCTCTTCTTGGACCTGTTCCAAGATCCACTTATTGATCTTGTTTAGGGTGAGCATTTCGTTAATCTTGCACAGCGGTTCTTATGAGCAGCCATGGTGAGCAACCTAGCCTCAGCTGCAGGAAAGAACCCAGTGTGTCTGAATGGTGGAAACTACTTCTTATTCTTCTGAGTTCATTAAGTCTGTGCATAAATATAGCAAAGCAGGATAGTTGTCTCAGCAGCCTACCTTTGGGAAGAAGGAGCTGGGAGTCCATCTACCGTCTTGGCAATGAATAGCCCCACTTTTTATGAAGTAGCCTGCTTTTTCTATTGTCCACTAAAGGTTTTCCATCTTTCCTCTTTTATCTGTCACTGATGGTCATTTTAATAGCATTCTACTGGAATAAAGGTGTCTTTTTCCCTTCTTTAAAAAAAATAAAAGAGGTTCTACACTAGGAGTCTAAATTTTTACTTGTCTAGTGGTGCAATCCGTTTAGGTAAATGAGAGAAATAGACAGGCCTTTCAGGAGTAAGTGCCTTCTTTTGAAAAGTCAGTTGGGGATATTATTACTGCAGCAAACTGGAGAATATATGTTCTGTTCCTAGGGGCACTTGTTACTACCATCCTTCAAGGTAGCCACGCAGAAATGCTTCCCAATATTGGGGATCCTCACAGTTTTCTGAAAGTCCAGAAATCTAATGCTTCACTTGTTTGTCTATTGTGAAATTAGTTGTCAGGCAGTTCCTTTTATGTTTTGTTTTGTTTTGTTTCCAACACGGCACTGGTCAATATCATGTCACAAGGTACAGTAAAAAAGGACAGAAGTACAGCTCTGTCCAGGAACAGACAGGAACAGGAAAGGTAGCCCTATGTGGCTACCTTTTGCATTTAGGGACACATTATTGATTTTTCCTCACTAACCACCAAGCTCACCAAGTCCTAGTCTGTGTCTGTGTTGGGAATTGGCATTCTGACTTTAGATAAGGTGCAGAATTTCACTTACCTGGTTTAATCATGTATGAATCTATGCCTACAGGAGGGCTTTATAAAATTATAGGAGATCCTTAAAGGACTGGTGTCTGCATTAGGACTAGTATAGATGGATCCTATTGCTATAACTTACCAGCTCTGTGATTCTCACTAGGCTTGTTGTGAAATAAAGAACTGAGCTGATGCTTCCTTATCAGCAAAATAGAAGATATGATGCTCTTCATTGTCCTAGGGATTAAAATAGATCAGATCATATATGTAAAATGCTTAGACCTAGTAAAACACTGGTCCTACTCATAAGAACATATATTTTTGATTAATGCAATATTTTTGGTAGACTAAAATCTGGCAAACAGATCCCGTGGGACTTGATCCCATGGCCCTTGTTGGCCTTGAGGTTGGGAAGCCTGCTCACTCCATCTCTACTATTCTTTCCACTGTGCTTTCAAGACCTTCCCCTATTACTCTTGCCTTTCAAATGGAAACAGGACTGGCCACTGTGTGATGATGGACACAAGTCCAAGTGTGTGTAACTCTCTTACACCCTCTAACGTGGTGCGTACTGATCTGGAGCCTTCTATGCCTGTGGACTCAGAGGAAATCTCCTTGGGAGAATTAGAAGCAAAATGTGATTAATAATGAATATATGTATGTATTTTAAGAGGAGGGTTGTGCTAAATGTGAAGAGTCAATAAATGCCTGTTAACCTTCGCCGAGGTCAATAGTCGGCCTGGTGGCTGGTTACGCAGGGCAGCTTGAGCATCTGCAGCCTAATTCAGAGCTGCCCTTGGAGCTGCCGATGGTACATGCAATTAGGAAAATGTCTCTGTAATAATGGCAATCGGTGTACACCAGGAGGACAGGGCACAGCTGTGGGGAGAGCTGGGAGAGAGGAGCCAGACAATTCATCTATGCCCGAGAAGCGAGCTTCCAGCGCTCCCTTTTCAATACAGTTCTGTGGTAACTTTCAATTCCATCTCCATCATAATTGACTGAAAAACACTTTAAAAATAAGTGCATGACTCAGAGGCCAAAGGCTGTCCGTGGTCTATTTTTCTTTCCACTTGTGGATGGTTGGGGTTATGTATCTTCCTTTTTAAAATAATGCTACTGTGAATGTAAATATGTAATCAAACCATGTTTGGTCCAGACTTCAATTTTTGGCCTTCAATTATTATTATTATTATTATTATTATTTTGTCCAGAACCAAAATCAACACGTGTTATAGAAAGGCTACATCTTTTGAGAACACCTTATCAATTTAGCTTTGCTTCATTTGAAATGTTGGTATTTTTAAATGAGAGAGCTATTAGTGTGGATTTATAGTCCTTCTCTTTCCATTTTTTTTTAAATTGATGCATAATAATTATACACAGTGGTGAGTGGCACCCTGGAACAGGCATTATCCAATCAAATTTCACTCTCTATCCCTCACCTTACCCTCTCCTCTTCCCTCCCTGTCTCCCCTTCTACCCTATTAGTACCCCTTCTACTTTCATGACATCCATTCATTTTATTTTATTTATAAATATCTTTCTTCCCTTCCTCTTTCTATTCCTAAGGGAAGCAATCTTTTTTATGCTTTTATTGGTGCATTGTAATTATACATCCTAATGAGATTCAAAAAGATACATTCATACATGCACACATCACTTAGTGTAAGACAAACAATCAAGAAAAGAAATATATTTGTTCATTTTTGACTTTGAAAAAAATTTAGAGCTCCAGTCTGACTTCATAGGTTATTTTTGGTGTTCTCCTCCCCCCCCTCTCTCCACACACACTTTCTCTAACCCCTAAATAACAGAAAAGAATTCCCTGGCTTCTCCCCATACAAAAGATAATGTCTCCATTCACAATCAGCTCTGAATAATTAATGATGATAATGGTGTGAGAATGTTTTGCATTTATGACTGCCTTAGATTTTCAAGTCCCTTACATATCCATTTTTTCTTGCTGATCCCAATATCAACACTAGAAAGTAAGAAGAGAGATGGGATGCAGAAGCCTTCAGACATTCATTTGTCCTTTCATCCACTCAACAAATATTTAATAAGTAATTATGTGTGCTAGATATTGCACTGGGAGCCAAGTCTTTAACATGAAGAAGAAAGACAAGGTCTCAATACATTTTATTGGGAAGACCAGGCAATAATTACATAAATGAATGAATAAGATCACTTCAGATAGTGGCATTTGCTGTGAAGAAAGTAAAACAGGATGATGTCTTTGGAGTCTGTCTACTGTTGTTGCTTCAGATTGGGTTGTCAGAGAAAGCTCTGCAGGAGCGGTGACATTTGAGCTGAAACCTAAATGATTTAAGAGAAGCCATGGTGAGGTCTGGGGAAAACACGCCAGATTCAAAGACCTTCAGATGAGAAGACCAGTGGAGTGGGGAGAATGACAGGAGATGCAGGGAAAGGTAAGCAGGTGCTGGGTCGTTACAACCTTCTATACCATGCACAGTAAGGCTATTAATTCAGAGCCATTGCTGTACTGCCTGCAGTGCTCCTAAGGGGATCAGAACTTCCCCCGGCTTCCCCTGGTTAGGTGCAGGAATAGAGCAAGGGCAGGCAAGTACAAGACTGTTGCCATTACAACCGCAAGGCTGTGAGATCATCAGGTAAAGAGACTGCCTCATTTATTTTGGTATCTCTAGCATAGCACCTAACATCATGATATAATTAGCAAGTATGTTGGATGAACTGAGCTGTACTCAAAATGTGGGCATGGCTCACCTGCATAAAACCATCAAGGGGTGCTTGTTTATTTATTCATTTATTCATTCATTCATTCATTCATTCATTCATTCATTCATTTATGGTACTGAGAACTGAACCCAGGGGCGTTCTAAACCCTTTTGGGATTTTGTTTTGAAATAGGGACTTATCTCATCGGGTTGCTGAGAATCTCACTAGGTTGCTGAGGCTGGTCTCAAACTTGTGATCCTCTCATCTCAGTAAGTATTGGGATTATAGGCGAGTACCACCACGCACAGCAAGGGTTGCTTATTTAAAAATGAAGATCCTATGGATTCACTGTATGTTTATGAATTAAGAACTGAGTAGTGCTATTAATCTGCATTTTCAAATTCCTCAAATGATTCATATGCACAGGAAATCTGAGAACTGGCCTCATTTTCACTTTGCACAAGAAGTCCCTACTATATTATAAAAGTCTTATAAGCAAAAATGTTTTAGTTAATTGATGTGTATATTTGTGAGAGATGCCTGCTGACAGTAGCAAGTATTTATGCTGTTTTTGATACTGGATCTTAATAAGATTATGTAAGTGTGTCGATTTTTAACATACTTACAATTAATGTGTATTAATTCAAGAAAAATGAGTGAAATAGGGAAATTAATTAGGTTCTACTTTTTTCCTATTCCATTTATTCAATTTTAATAACAAAAATTAAGTAGGAGTTGCAGCAAACCTCTGAAATGCATGCACTGAAAATTGAAAATTCCTCCCCCAGAAAATAGCAATCTACAGTATACCGTGCTGTAAAACTGATATTACCTTAATGGTATATTTTTAAAAGAAAGAGGAACTGCATAAAACAGTGAGTTGAGAATCAGTAAATGTGTGACTCTGACCAAGTGTTATTCAGATCCTGGCAAAGATTTAGGTTCTGCTACTCCCCTGTTCAGTTTTGAGAGAGAGCAAAGAAAAAGAAACGGCTTCAAGTCCCACCATACAGCTGAGTGCGATTGTTGCTCCTTCTCCAAGTACACTGTGTGTTCGAAAATCTCTCAAACACTGTAGACACAGCAATTGCTTGAAGTGGTGTTTCCAGGGAAGAAAATGACAGACTTCAGCCGAAAGGAAGGACATGGTTTCAGGGCTATTTTTTGCTCTATGTGTATTCTAGTCTAATCAGGGAAAGAAGAGGCTGGAGGGTGGAAATCCTTCATCTCATCTTTACAGTATCTGTTTTGAATTTTTCCTTTCTGATATTTCCCTCTTTCGTTGTATTGCCAAAGCTAAATCATGTGTTAGCGATTTCCTCTTATTACTACCTGTTTTTCCTTTGTGATTTTTTTTTTTAACACAAATATACAATTGCTAGTAGTATGATAGGGAAAACTGAAAAGGCAGGTTAAAAAAAAAGTTATCTAAATCTGGAGGCACATACCTGTAATCCCAGGACTTGGGAGGCTGAGACAGGAGGATCACAGGTTTGAGACCAACCTGGGCAACTTAGCAAGACTCTCAGCAACCTAGAGAGACCCTGTCTCAAATATGAAATAAAGAGGGTTGGGGTGTAGGTCCGAGGTAGAATGCCCCTGGGTTGAAGTCCAAGTACCACACACACACACACACACACAAACACAATTATCTTAAAATCATGCCCTCTCCAAAATAAAAATGAGTCTGTAAGAGTCTATGATTATAAAAGAGTGAGATTTGTGTCAGTCTCCCTAGCCCCCCAACAGCACTGTTTCTCTTTGTTCAAAATCAGGTGCTTCGAATGTAGATTATTTTTAAAAGTCGCCTCTTCTTCCCCTGCAAAGAGAGGTTGCACTGGTTTTATTTTTTGATACTGAGTTCTACAAATTATTATTTTTGTTGAACTGTTTTATTCAGTGACATGATTTCTATAGAAAATTACCGGGAACTACTGAATCCCCTTTCCCAACTTTTCTTATTTTCTCTTTATCGTCAAAAAGAATATGTGAGAGTTATTATCATTGTTATTATTATTATTATTAATTTTTACTTACTTTCAGATTCAGTCAATTTAGACAGTACAATTTTGCATTTCCTCCTTAAACTTACATTTACTAAACCTGACATTATATTACAGTCTGGCGGTCTGCAGGCTATATTGTGGCCAACAACATTTTGTTTACCCAGCAGAGTGATTATTTTTAATTACTGAATTTGAATTCCTTTAGATGAGCAAGCTCCCAGGTATCCACACCTGCCTCACACCTGGCTCCTTCACACATTGGCTTCCGAAGGAATCTGAGCAAGACCAGCTCTGTGCTGATCTTAATCTGCACCACCACTGTCCTTGTTCCTGCTTGTCCAAATGCTGAGTTTGGAGAAGTGTGTTTATTTGGGTGTGTATTGGTTGTGTTGGTGTATGTTGATGGTTTTGGTGTTGGTTGAGTTAAGCGGGGAGGTCACGTGTTGACTGTGTGTGCTTTGGTTGTCCCAGTGATGTGTTTGTGTCCTGTGTGTGTGTGTGTGTGTGTGTGTGTGTGTGTATGTGTGTGTGCGTGTGTGATGGTGGATACTGATGCCAGTAGCGAAACTGTCTTGTTTTGGTTTGTTATCATCCCCCCTTTTCCCATTAAGTCCAACAGAGTCTATCTCCTTCGAGAGATTTCACAAATTATTGAAAAGTTAGGTGATTTTCATCTTTTACTGGACAATATATGCCCTATAACTATTTCTTTAACCTCCCGAAGATTAAAATCCTCTATAACAAATTACTCATGCAGCTGAAAAGAGCATTCTGAGCCTCAGATATTTTGACTCTGCCAGTAAAGACTTTAGGATTTGGGAACTTTTCTTGAACAAGAAAAGAGAATCCCTGGGTGATAGTACTTTATCACCAAATGACTGGCTAGGAATGACAAAATGTATTCAATAATCTGCTTGCCCCTTAGGTGAAAGATCTATCTATACATACAGAACATAATAAATAGAGCCATAAGCTAGGTGCTTCTTGGATTGACACCCATCCTGCTTTGTGAAGAAATGTCACCCTTTTTACTAGGTTCACATTTTTTTTTTCATTCTCTGCTTCCAAGTTTGCTAATTTTCAGTACTCACTTTCTTGAGCCTTCATTTAGCAAATCTCTTCCATGAAACATGCCTGGTACCAAAAACAGAGGACTCTTATCCCCTTTCCTAGTGGGTGCAAGCTTGACTCTTGGCCCTCATCATCATCAATTGTATGCTAGTCTTGACCACTGCTGTTTCAGATGAGCTGTTTGAAAAGTGTTTGCAAAACTGAAACTAAAATGGCTTTGTATTCTGCCTACTGAAACTGCCTGATGTAACCAATAAGTTTAATTCTATGCTATGATGTGGTCTTATAAATTACAAAACCATTTTCTGGCTGTGGTCTGTCCTACTATTCAGATTTATTCCAGTCCATGTTTACTTTTATTATTTTATTAGCACATACCACCCCACTGGAGCCATGAAAAGATGTTATTATTTAAACACGACTTATTGAGGTTTTTTTATAGGCTATACTTAGAACAATACTTATGAGTTATGAAATATTTACTGATGTATGTGATAAATTTTTTATGTGTCTGTGTACCTCAGATAAGGAATAAACAAAGGTAGAGGCAAAAACAACTGTACATTCGATAAGGGAAGTCTTCACAGGTATATCAGTTCTCTACTGCTGTGTAACAAATTACCCTAAAAGTGCATGGTTTGAAACAATAGTAAACATTTTATATTACCCACATTTTGGGAGGATTGGGAATTTGGAGGTAGACCAATTGGGAAATTCTGTCTCAACTCCTCTCATGAGGTTGCAGTCAAAATATCTGCCCCAACTGTGGACATCTGATTACCTTAATGGTTGCTATAGTTTGAAAGTGTTTTCCAAAGTTTATGTGTTGGAAACATAAAATCCCTGAAGCAACAGTGTTGAAGAATGAGACCTAAGCAAGAGATAACAAAGCAAGTAATCATCCAAACAAACACATATAAATCAAGGCAATACAAAATGAAAACGGAGTATAAACATATAAAACTTATCACCAAAAAAGAAAAAAAAAAGAACCAAAATCTACAAATAGCCACCAAACTCTGCTAGTTCATAAGTACCGAGCTTAAATTTTCAAGTGAGATTAACCAGTCACAAAGAGTAAAGAAGCATATGTTCTCCCTAATATGCGGATGCTAGGGAGAAGATGGGGCATAAGAGGGTCTCCAGATGAAAAGGAAAGATCCTCGATAAACAAAGAAGTTGATTTAATCATAGGGGATGGACGGGGCATGAGGACACCCTAAGACACAAGATGTACATACACAATCATATCAAGGTCACTCACTGAACTGAACCTGAGGGGGAGGGAGGGGGAGGGAACGGGGTGGGAATTGGGGAAGGGGAATTAGGTGCAAATATGTTGTTAACAATTTGTACCTAACAAAGATGTACGCTTGCAATGCACGAATTACTACAATAAAAAAAAAAGTGAGACCTCTAAGAGGCTATGCAGGCTCTACGCTCATGAATGGATTAATGCTGTGATCAGGGGGGTAGGTTAGTTGTCATCAAAGTGGGTTGTTATAAAGAGATCTTAAGCCCTGTTTTTTCCCTCCCTATCTCTCTCTCACTGTCTTACCTTTCCATCTCCCACCCTGGCATGATGCAACATAAATGTCCTCACCTGTTGTAGGCCTCTGGATCTTGGCATTTTCAACCTCTAGAACTGTAAGAAACAAATCAATTTCCTTTATAAATTACCCAGTTCATAGTATTCTGCTACGGAAGCATAAAATTGACAAGACCCTGGGCCTGGAGGGTCTTTTCCATGGACAGCTTAATTAAAATGGCTGGCAAGTTGGTGCTGGCTATGGGTGGGAGTCCCAAGTTCCTCCACATTGGAGACCCTCTACAGGTTTCAGGACTGTCTCTGTGACGGGACAGCCTGAACCATGGCAGGAGAGGAATGACTCTGTGCTGCAACCAACTGTTATAGGACCCACTGTCATTTCTGCCACATTCTGCTCCTCAGAAGTGTCACTGAGTTCCATCCACATTTAATGAGACGGAGATTAGGCTCTGCCTTTGGAAAGAAGAAATTTTAAAACTATGACGTTATATTTCTGTATTTTTATTTTTATTGTTATTTATTTATTTATTTATTTATTTATTTATTTATTTATTTATTTATTGTGGTACTGAGGATTGAACCCAATAGCATTCTACCTCCAAGCTACACCCAAGCCCTATTTTTTTATTCTTTATTTTGAAACAGGGTCTTACTAAGTTGCAAAGGGCCTTACTGAATAGCCGAGGCTGGGATCCTCCTGTCTCAGCCTCCTAAGTACTGGGATTACAAGTGTGCGACACCATGCCCGGCTAAGTTTTAACTTTTATGATACCCATATTTTTTTACAAATTGGGGTTGATTTTCATTTTTTTGTTCTTGTTTTCATTTTGTTGTTGTTTTCTCATTAAACATGCTTAAAATGAGATAAGAAGGTCACTGTGGTAGGCAAGGTTCTGTGGGCACACAGAGTGGTCTCAGGCTGGACAATACAGTGTCATTGTTCATGCTGTGTTTCCGTGATGGCTTCCCAGATTGCCTGCTATTTTTAACAACATTGAAACCATTGATTTTGTTGTATATAAAGCAATTCCAGTCTTCCCTATTCATTGGGTTAGGTGGCCATTTTTAAGTAGAAAACAGAAAGATGACTGAATCTGAGGTTTATGAACCTGAATTCTGCATATGATTTACCTGAAGCTTTTTTAAAAAATAAAAATCCCCAGGCACTAGCCCAGATCTACTACATCCTGAATTCCAGAGAACAGGGGTACTAGGAATTCTTGCTCTTTTAAATCCCCAGGTGACTCTGAAACAGACTGAACAGTTTTTCATAGCCACCGCTGTACCTAACCTGATCTGTCCACCAGGTAAGATCACTCGAAGAGGATGACATGGAGCAAAAGAGAAGCCATTCACACTCTCATCATATTCAGCTTCATTTTGTTTTCAGAAGAGGCTCAGCTTGGGTTTCAGGGCACTTTCCTGACACCAGCCCCTTGACTGACAAGGACTGTCTGGCTGGGTTGCAGCATCCTGTCCCCAAAGGCGGTAACGCGAGGGGCTGCCACAGTGGTAAGGGTACTGGCCCAGAAATGCATCGTTCACGCTTTCCCGAAGACAATGACTCTCTTTCTGATTAGCGTTGTCCTTCTTTTACCCAAAGGCTTTCCATGCAACCAAGGGAGCATAACAATGACAGGAGGGCTTGGAAAGGAAATGTCTTCATTGATTTTTATTTCATGAATTGGAGCCTCCATAAAAATGGCACAGACTTGTTTTACAGTGTCAATTTGTAGAATTGAGGGGAGGACTGTTAAAGCCCATCCATTTTCCCAAAGTTTAAACCACCCTAATGAATTAATCCATAGATAATGGATTGAATTCAGTGCAATTACCCTAGTAAGTAAGGCTTGTTAAAAAGAGATAAGGCAACACACTAAAGAAAACAGCAATTTCAGCTATTAACTGGATTTCATCTGAGCTCTGATAATTCAGTCTATAAGTTTCCTTTGAAAAGAGAGAATGTGAGGCCCCATTATCAATGTAGCAACCAGATGCTAGAGTTCACCTGTTGATATTATAATGAGAAAAGAAGGTAATGCTGACCAACATTTTTCCAACAACCTGAAGATTCCTACCATGTGTATTTGATATACCGCAGTAGATCTTTACAAATACAAGGTTTTGATTCTCCAACATAGATAGAAGCTTATCTTTGTTCCAACCCTACCCCATTATTACATCAAATTTTCCTAGTTGCATCTGGAGAGAGCCACTTTGTCTTGAATAGACTGATGAAAAGAAAGTTTCTGCAGGTATTAAAGAAAATAAGGATGGTTGAAAGACCATCTTACATTTCTAAAGAACTGTGCAGTTGGACAGTAATGTTTTAGAGATCGCTCTTCACTTTCCAAGCATCTGTGCTCAGGCACTGAAGGAGATTTAACAATAGTGTGGGCCCAGAAAGGCTGCCCTCACCAACTCACAACCAATTTGTAATAGTTCATCTGCATTTATCTTCTAGTTATCATTCCTACTACTATATTCTTTTTCTCTCTCTCTCTCTTATTTGATTTTTGCTTTCCCCCGAAAGCTCCTAAGTGACTTATTTTCTATCTTCACATTCCTGCTACATGGATTATTTACAAAGACACTTATCATTTTCTCTCTGTCCTCTTAAAAAGTCTTCAGTTGTTTTAGTTATTTGTAGGTGTGAACCAAAGACTGCAGCTTTATATTTAAGGATTTTTCTGGTCTAGTTTTTCTTACTATTTCCTTGCACTATTGGGTTCCATTATCTTCCTTCATGTACTATATATGCCTTCTATGTTCCTCCTTTTTTACTCAAAATTTGGGATTTCTCCTGCTACGTTGGTGTTTTACCTCCTGAAACTGAATGATAGGTTCCAGTTAGTTCTTCTTTCTTTCTAAAACACTCTTCTCTTTATCTCCTCCCCCCCCATCTCTGCATTTCTGTGGTAGCAGGGACTGGTAGGGCACATTATAAAATGTGATAGAACATTCAGACTTCAGAGGGAGTGGCTGGGGTTCATATTCGTACTCAAGGATTATTCAATGTATATTGTGTGCCTTGTCTTCCAAATATATAGGCAGTCACCCCAAAAACATTCATGCCTTTGAATCTTCTATACTCCTTGAATACAGAATAGAGGTTTGCATAATGACAATAGATAATTATCATAATGTATTAAACACTTCCATAAATCCAGTACCCTTCGATACTAATCCGCCAAATAATCTATGAAGGAAATTCTATAACCATCACCATTTTCCACATTAGAAAATTTAGGCTTGGGGATCTCAGAGCTCACATAAGTTGTAGAAGACAATGTTGAATCAGGCAAAATAGTTTAGTGTTAAAAAATTTTGACTGCTATAAGAAAAGGATAGACAGAGAACTTGGGTTATATTCTTGCTTGCCACTTTCTAAATGTGTGACCTTGGGTGAATGTGCTAATCTCCATAAGCCTTAGTTTCCTTATCTGTAAAATGAGATTATTATAGTATTTACCTTCTAGGGTTCTTCTGAAGATAAAGTGAGCTAACTCATATGTGTTAGTCAGTTTTGCACTTCTATGACCACAGTAACTGATAAGAACAACTTATAGAAGGAAAGGTTTATATGGTTCGTGGTTGCAGAAGTTCATCCATGACCAGTCAGCTCCAAGGCAGAAACATGATGGCATCAGGGGGAGGTGGAAGAAAGATGCTATGCTCATGGCAACTGGGAAACAGAAAGAGACAGAGGGGGGCCAGGGACAGATGTAGTACTCGAGGTTATACCCCTGGTGACCCACCTCCTCTAACTGTGCTCCACCTCTATTGGGGACAAGACTTCAACACATGTGCTTTTGGGGGACACACTCCAGACCCAAACCATAATACCATGTTGTTAAAGTACCTGGCATATTCTAAAGGCTCTATAAATATTAACTTAATATTTAATATCTATGCCTGTAAAATTTGTGCACTTAAGTCTTATGCACAGTGCTTTGTTGGTACATATTTTGCAATTGATTATGTTTGCATCGTAGTCTCTCTGGGCCAAAATAGTTTACATAAATCATAGAAAATCCAGGACTGAGCAAGTACATGAATTGACTTCACACTAGGACATAAACCAGAATGGTGTTTTTCAAACTCTGATCGCTCTCAAGGCTTACTGATGGGGTGATAATAACATTCCATATTCACCTTCACAGTGTCCAGTAAACACACCCGACTGGTTTCTCATTGTTATGGAGAGAGTCAACTACATTAAGGCCATAAATCTCTCTGGGATTTGGGGAAATTATTACACTTCTTATGCCTTATGACACCACCCAGGGTGTGCTAGAATCACCCAGAGAGGCATTTCTTGTTGTAACTTGTTGTTATTCAGTCTCATTTGAGAAAAAAAATAAAAAGAAGAGAAAGGAGGAGAAATGGAACAACATTGTGGAGAAACCAAGTATACTCCTCTGGGTGAGTTCAAGGGTCTAGGCAATTCAAGGCCATTTAGGCAACTATTGGTGTTCAGAAGGATTCCATCTGAACCCTTGGACTCTGAACTCCCCAATGCATTGGTTTAGAATTGTCACTCTTTAAAATACTTTTAAAGCCCAACTGGGACAGTATTCTAGGAATGTAACATGTAAGAGTGTTGCTACTCAGAAGGGAAATTAACAAGGCAGAGATACATGGAGCTATATCTGTGAGTAGCTTTTTTTCTGCCTGGGAAACCCCAGAGTGAGAAATTGTCACCTGAGGCAAGATTATGAAGAAGATTGATTTATTTTCAGTTTACCTAAGAAAGTGCTCCCCGGTGTCCTTTTGTAGCCAACAGGGTTTTGGATCACTGACAGAGATCGCTCCTCTGTTGTAGAGCTTGTGGTTGTAATATAGACATTTATCCATTCAATAGTTATCTATTGAGGATCCTCTGTATACTATACACTATTGCAGCTGTTTGGGGCTAATGAAAGATGCGCTCCCTGCCTTCTTGTGGCTTGCATTATAGTCAGTAAAGATAGTAAGCTGGAAAGTAAAGTCGCATAATAAATTTAGCTAGTGATTTGGGCTACAAAGAAGAGAAGATGAAGTAATGGAATGGAGAGTGGCAGGAAAAGGGGTGTGTTTCACAGAGGTGGTCAGGAAAGGACCCACTGAAAGCATGACATCTGAGCAAAGTGCTAGCAATGGAAAGATCTGGTGTGCTTCAAGGAGAGGAAATAGCTACTGCAACTGCCCTAAGGTAAAACCCTGTTGAGTGTGTCCAGAGATACAAAGAAATTGGGCATGGCTGCAGAGTAGGGGTGAAGAAGAGAAGATGAAGGATGATACAGGAAGGGGCCAGCTTGTGTATGGTCCCACAGGCTCTGCCATGGAGTGTTAGGGGGTCCCTTACCTCTCCTCCAATGGGGTGTCTTTGAAGGCATAAAAATAAGCTAACTTTCATTATAGAAGTTTCACAAAATAAACTAACTTGCCATATTCCTACTACTGTTCCAAACACTCTATGCTATTTATTTAACTCTCACAACTAACTTATGAAGGTTATATATTATACTGCCCATTTTACAGACAGGACAAGTATAATTAAGAGGAAGTGATTGCCTAAGCCTATTAATTACCAGACTTAGAATATGAGCTGAAGTCCCCTTCTAAGCCTAACATTTTCCTACCAAACCAGGCATGGTGGTGCATGCCTGTAATCTCGGTTCTTGGGAACTTGAGTCAGGAGGATTGCAGGTTTGAGGCCAGCCTCAACAATTTAGCAAGGTCCTTAGCATCTTAATGAGATCCTTTTTCCAAAATAAAGAATAAAATAGAGCTGGGGGGTATAGCTCAGAGGTAGAATGGCCCTACCTAGGTTCAATCCCCAGCATACAAATATACACACACACAAACACACGCACACACACACACACACACACGATGCTAATCTTGAGATCAAAGTAGTAAAATACTGATGAGGAAGGTTTATTATTATTATTATTATTATTATTATTATTATTATTATTAAAGGGCAAATGTGGCTTCTAGTTGTGTCTAATTTTCTTCTCCAAAATGAATATATGAGTTCTAATAAATATACCTTCTCAGTCTCTCTCCATCTCCTCTACTCTCTGTGTCTTCGATATCACCCCACTGGTCACTGTAAGTCCTCTCTGTAACCTTATGAGAACTATACCAGGTGTTCTCCCATCCACGCAGGCTGCCACGCAGCTCCCATTTTTCAACTAGAGCCATCATTTAGAAATAGCAGTTGGACCAGGGTCCCTGATTGTACCTCCTTAACTCACCCCAGGGTCTCCCTGTTGTCTTTGGGATAGAGACCTCATCACTTCCCATGGTCTGGGAGGACTGGTCCTCACTCTTCAGCTGAGCCACCTGAGTCTCTGAGCTCCTGCCTAGGATGATCTTCCTTTCTGATCAGCCTTTGCAGCTTCTCATTGTAGAATCATCTCACCTTCTCTCTTCTTCCCTTACACCTATTAGCCTTTGCCTATTCACATCTATTCCTCTCTCTCATTTTGCTTTAAACCCCACTTGTTTGGCAAAGTGGTCCCTGGCCTCAACTTCCACCCCCCAGGTTAGGTTAGGACATCTGTCATATGCTGTCATAAACACTCTGGTCTTCTCTTTCACAACCAGATTTTGGATTATGAATATGTATTTGTCTGATTATTTATCTGCCCTTGTCTCTGGATTTTGAGTGGTAATAGGTTATGAATTGGGCCTTTATTATTTCTCTATTGGGTTCCCTGTGTACCTATCCTGATGCCTGGCAGATAGAACATCTTAGATGAATACTTACTGATTCCGGCAGAATATCCACTGTTCAGAGAAAGAGATGGGAAATGGGTCTAATTCTGCCATCTCACAGCTGTGGCAATCAAGTGAGTGTGTGTGTGGTGGGGGGGCATCAATAGGCCCTGTAGATATTATCCTCTCCAGGGAGGTCCCTAGAGGCATCCTGCCTCAGAAGGCCTGGAACAGAAGTCTATGCAGTAAGCATAACTAGTTGCATTGATCTTTACAGTATCTGGGGAACAAAGTGTCCTGGGTCTAAATATGCTGGCTAACTCCTCACCAAACAAAAAAGTTCTTGGAGAAAATTGCTCCCCATTCTTTGTGAATAAATTGACCTATTACGAAATATGTGAATACATATACATGTAATAAAATGCCAAAATGACACTGGAGTGGAGAATCAATAAATCTACTCAGCACTCCATATTGAATTGGCTCTTTAATGAATATTTTGTAAGGCAGCCACTGGAGCCATATTTAAATCCACCCAGTTGAGAGAAATAAATCAATGACGAATTCTAAAGTGATTAAGCTTTTTACCATTCAATTCCAAAGTGCTCCCTTTACTTTGTTTATGTTGTTTGAACTCTGGATCACACCCATTGTGACTGGAATATGTATGCAGACAAAGTATCCAGCACCGACCAGGAGCAGTTATGCACACCTGTAATCCCAGTACTTGGGAGATTGAGACAGGAGGATCCCAGGTTCAAGGACAGCCTCAGCACCTTAGTGGGGTCTTATTTCAAAATAAAAAATAAAATAAAAAGGGCTAGGAGCTCAGAAATAGACTGCCTCTGCGTTCAGTCTCCACTACCACTCACACCACACATACACACAAAGTATTCAGCATGTATCTAGAACAAGAAGGATACCATCTAGTTATTTTTATTCAGCACCATTTGAAAAAAAAAAAATTCCATGGAAGAAAATTCCTTGCTCTCAGCCACAAGGCCAAAAAACAAACAGAAAGGCCTATGACTTAACTAAATTTTTCTTGCTCTAAAGTGACATTTCTCTCATTACCCTGCATTGCTTTCTGAAATAAAGTTGACAGAGTTTCAATGTTACAGGTAAGGAGCTCGTAAAGGGAGAAATTGAGGACACTGGCAAGGTTTCTAGGTTGTGTAAATCAAGAACATTGGTGAAAGAGCAAATCTAGGAGGAAATAAGTTTTTTATTGTTCTTGTTTTTTTCTTTATTAATTTGTGCATTGTAATTATACATCTTTGTTAGGTACAAGTTGATAAAGGCATATATGATGCACGCATTTCTCATTTAACCTCTTCCCCAATTCCCACCTCATTCCCTCGTCCTCCCTCCTTCTCAAGTTCAGTTTAGTGATTGACTTTGATATATTTGTGAAAGTACATCATAACCCAAGCCAACTCCAAATATCCAAGGTTAAAACTTATTTCCTGAGAGAGGGAAATAAGTTTTAACCTTGGATATTTGGAGTTGGCTTGGGTTAGAAATTAAAGATAAATATTTGGGATACAGCAGCATTTGGTGATTACATCCATAGAAATAGTGATGATAGCATAGAACCTGGAAGGCTCTCATAGTCATTTGGAGGCATATAAATTTGTGAGACATGGCTCCTCTCCTCAAAAGCTTATTCACAGCCGGGCGTGGTGGCACACGCTTGTAATCCCAGCATTCGGGAGGCTGAGACCAGAGGATCCGGGTTCGCGGCCAGCCTCAGCTACCTAGTGAGGCACTCCGCAACTTAGTGAGACTCGGTTTCAAAATAAAGAATAAAAAATAGGGCTGGGGGTGTAGCTCGGAGGTAGAATGCCCCTGAGTTCAATCCCCAGTACC
>PVLC010011921.1:0-45715 GCA_004027655.1 Graphiurus murinus
AAAAAAAAAAAAAAAAGTACTATTAATCCTTGGAACAATCATATTAGCCAGGACAAGTAAAACCTCTAAACATTAGTTTGAATAAAAGTAAGTTATTTGCCCAGGTTTACATTGCTAAGAAGCAGTGTTGCTAGAAGTAGTACCTTATCTTATGACTACCAATCTATATATCTATACTGCTTTCCATAATGTCCAGGAAAATCAGTTTTTCCAAGTTCCTTTCTCTTTCCAGGTTAGCTTTGGAGTGTTCCTCCCGATTCCTGATATTAAGTACTTTATGATATATATCAAGGAAGGTTAGCAAAGCTTTTCTGTAAAGCACCAGATAGTATTTGACTTTTTCAGCCTAATGGTATCTGTTATAAGTACTCTGTAAGGTGCAAAAGCAACCATAGAAAACAAATGAGTGATCTGTGGCTTGAATCTGATCTATATGCCATCCTAGATACAGCCATTAGATTTAGCTCATAAATTTAAAAGATTTCTTACCAGGTTCACAGGCAAATTATTCAGTATGAAGTTACCTTCATTACAGTTGAGTATATTAGAGAACCTTTACAAAGCATTTTATTGTTGTCCTTGTTCTTACTACAGCTTCAACAGATGCCCCTGCTACTACTGTTGACTCAGAAACAATAACACTAAACAGTGGAACACTACAGACTTTTGAGATTCTTCCAGTGAGTAATACTTCATATAATAGATACTGCCCTTTTTTATGCATAGTAGGAAAAATCAGTTGATAACATTTTTAGAAATGCTATTATAGAAGTGAAATTAAAAATTGGAGCCTAGATGGATAATAGACTAGATGTAAGTCAGACTTCCACGTATCATTTTAATTCTGCTTTTTCCTCACTTGTATATAAACCAATGTCTTTTTGAGAAGAGCTCATACTGTGAAGTTTGTACTGAGTCACAAATTCCTATTAGTTGAGAACAAGTTTATGGAGAAATTATGAGCTGTTTAACTAAACATTGATTAAGTAAACACCACTGTACAAAATTTTAAAGTTCGTGTCCTCAGTGGATTGTTCACTATGGGAAAGTCTTGTAATTTCTTACAAGGTTAAACATAGAGTTACCAAACACTCCACCAGTTTTAATCCCAAGTACATCTAAAACAAATGGAAATAACTTTATATAAAAACTCAGCCAGGCGTGGTGGTGCACGCTTGTAATCCCAGCATTTGGGAGGCTGAGACCGGAGGATCCAGGTTCACGGCCAGCCTCAGCTACCTAGTGAGGCACTCCGCAACTTAGTGAGACCCTGTTTCAAAATAAAGAATAAAAAATAGGGCTGGGGGTATAGCTTGGAGGTAGAATGCCCGAGTTCAATCCCCAGTACCGCAAAAAAAAATAAAAACTCATACATGAATGTTTAATTTTGAGTTTTGGTCTTTTCTAATCAACCATATGATCAACAAGGTAAACAACCAATACTCTACAGTGTACCAGGTTATGCTGATAAGCAGTAGATTAGGTGTATTGAATGCATATTTTTTTTACTTATTTAAACCCGTCTAAGTTGAGGCACATTTGTATGTCTCCCATTTGAAATTTCCTAAACAAATAAATAGATGCAGAGAGTATATTTAATGGTTGCCACTGGCTGAGTGGATGTCTACAGTGTTTCTTTTGGTGTGACAAAAATTAAAAAAAACTGAAGTCCTAGTCCTTGTTCTACTTTGTAAAATAAGTAAACCCCAGAATTAGTTCATATTTCATTAAGAAGTATAAAATGAATCATTTAAGGGTATCAGCCAAATCCCAGGAGATGGCCAGCATAGCAAAAGTTTTCTTTTCCATCCTTGGAACTCAAAAAAGTATTTATCTTGATTTAGGTCTTCAAAACAGAGACAACCTTGTGACACAGGTAGAAAACAAATCTTCATTTTATTTCTTTTACACCTCTCCCACAAGTACATATATATGTACATTTGGAGTTTGTGTTCACTTTTTTACTTATATGACCAAATTATTTAGACTTTTTATTAATAGGGATATTAGTACCATAGTTTCAGAAAGTTAAGACAAATATATTTGACATATATTTGAGTATGTTTATATATATATATATATATATATGTATATATGTATATATGTAGATATATACATATGTATTTTTTTTTTAAACAAGTATACCTGACCATGTGATTATTACATGTAACTTTTAGGAAAATAGTTAGCTTTCATTTCTATGGAAAGGAGATAAACTGAGTCTCTAGTGGGTAGAAGGCACTCTCATAACCACTTCTAGTTTCTACATCCCTTTCCATGAGAGGTAGATATTATCCCCATGTTAACAAGGAACCCTATATTCAGGGCTATGTAATTTTAATCCCGAAACTTTAAGTACCAATACTTAAGATAAACCTAACTCAGATTATTATATAGAAGCTTATAACTTGAACCTTTCATTTTAAAAAAAATCTAAAAGATAAATGAATCAGTTAACCAGCTTTTCAGGTAAGCATCTTCCTTCAACAGAACATTGCCAGTTGACATTTGGTACATTTGGCTTATTATTCCTAAAGTAACATCGATGTGATGTTGTGCTTTTTAGAAAATGTGAAGCCCTTTAGATTAAAGAGGGATGATAGGTATGCTGGATTAATGACTGCAGTGGCTCATGCACTTGTGTCTTGTACTGAAACAAATAGCTTAGACCAGACCATGAAAATACTTGGGAGTGAAAGGCAAGATAAATGCCTTACTCTTTGAACATCCAAGCTGAGTAATGATTTGAGATAGAGTGTTATACCCTTCATTTTATTACTTGTTAGCACCTTCATAATTGGTAAGTACATTTATGGCTATTAAAGTTAGTCCAATTTTGGATGTTATGGTGGACTTAGTAATCTCTAACGCCTATGTTGAACTATCTTTTTTCTTTTTTCTCTTAGTCTTTTCATTTACAGCCGACTGGCACTCCAGGCACCTACCTACTTCAGACAAGTTCAAGTCAAGGCCTTCCCCTAACTCTGACTGCTAGTCCCACAGTAACTCTGACAGCTGCTGCTCCTGCTTCTCCTGAACAGATCATTGTTCATGCTTTGTCCGTATGTTACATAATCTTACTTTTGAGTACCTGTTTAAGGACCAAGATTAGTTGGTACAAAATATAAGCAACAAAACTATAAGGTAGTTCAATTATCTGAACAATTCTTCCTACTGCTGTTGTCCCAGGCTCGGTATTTTGCACCCTCATTCTTTCTTCACTGGGATACCGTCCCCTGAATCTCCTTATAGGAGATGGACATAGATCAGGGAATTTGGGAGATCAAAGGGCCCCAGTGGGTAAAGAACAAGGGTTCTAGAAAAATAGAGTAAGAACATTGCAGTTCTGGAGGTGAGAGTTAAGAGGGCACAGTGGGATATCACCAGTATCATTTGTTGAATAACTTAAATCTAGTAGATATGGTCTCACTTTGTCATTTTTAAATTTTTTATAGCCAGAACATCTGTTGAATACAAGCGACAATGTTACAGTACAGTGTCACACACCAAGAGTCATCATTCAGACTGTTGCTACAGAGGATATCACTTCTTCCATATCCCAAGCAGAACTGACAGTAGATGGTGATATTCAGTCATCTGATTTTCCTGAGCCTCCAGATGCACTAGAAGCAGACACTTTCCCAGATGAAATTCATCAGCCTAAGATGACTATAGAGCCATCATTTAATGATGCTCATGTATCCAAATTCAGTGACCAAAATAGCACAGAACTGATGAACAGTGTTATGGTCAGAACAGAAGAAGAAATCTCTGACACCGACCTTAAACAAGAAGAATCACCTGCTGATTTAGCAAGTGCCTATGTCACTGAGGTAAGCTGCACATGAGAGAACAGCCTAATGGGCTCTTGCCTTCAGCCTCAAACCTGTAGTTTGGAAAGGTCTTAGAAATACTTTAGGGGGATTCTTTGGGACCTTTTTTTTCTCTTTATACTGACAAAATACAGTACAAAATCTGCCTCTGACCACAAAAGTACCAGTTGAACCCACAGTGGTATGGCTAGGAGAAATAAAGGAATGTTGTCTGAGCACAGTTCCTCATGACCCCCCCCCCCCCCCACACACACACACACACACACCTGCAAGAGATTGAGAAGAGGAGTATTTCTTGGAACCTATTCCGGAATGTGCTTAATAGATTTTTGTGGTTCAAGTTAAAGTATTATTTCCTCTACATTCATGTGATGTATAACTGAATTAGGTTTTTTTTTTTTTAAGTTCCGTTTTATTAGTATTTAATGTACTAAACTACAAGACAATTAAGGTTAACTTGGCCATCTTTTTAAGATCTTTAACAAGAAATGTGAGTTGGAATATTTTTTTCTGTTTTCCTTATTTAGGATTTAACTTGTTCTACCATAGTAGAACAAGTTGATCAAACAACAATTGATGACGAAACAATACTTATCGTTCCTTCACCACACAGCTTTATCCAGGCATCTGATGTTATAGATACTGAATCTGTCTTGCCTTTGACAACACTAACAGGTATTGTAACATATTATCATATGCCTGATAAATCTTGAGAAAAAAATCAGGCAAGCTGGGTGTGTGCTTTAGCACATGCCTGTAATCACAGTACTTGAGGCTGAGACAGGAGGATTATAGGTTCTAGGTCAGTCTCAGCAACTTAAAATAGGGTTCAGATGCAACTTGAGGTAGAATACCTCTGGGTTCAACCTCTAGTACCAAGGGTGGGGAGGATTCAGGCAGTCATTTAATTTAGTTATAGTCTCTACTTGATCTAGCAATAAACACTCTTTAGTTAAATTCTAATTTAAATATATAGATTCAAGACTAACTTGAAACTTGACTTACTACAGATCCCATACTCCAGCATCATCAAGAAGAATCAAATATCATTGGATCATCTTTGGGCAGTCCTGTTTCTGAAGACTCAAAGGATGTTGAGGATTTGGTAAACTGTCACTAGGTAATTCTTAGAAACAGGTAGTTCAAGCAAGGAAGCCACACTGTTAATTACAGTATCTCCAAAGAAATAGGAGCAACCCCTAAGAGGCTTAATTTATCATTCCTCTGGCTTAAATAGCTACAGTGCAAGCCATGCACATTGTTGCTGCTATGACTTTTATCTCCTCTTAACTATATCTGAGGTCCACTTTAGTGACAGGGTGTGGTTGAGTAGAGTATGGGAGTTAAAACTGCACAGATCCCTGTGTTTACTGTTATTGTCAGGAGGGGATTTCATTCACTTCAGCTACTGAGAAGTTTTTAAAATCACCAAAGCTTAACTGCTCTGGTTTAAAAGCAGTAATATTCATCTCTACAGATCAAACATGGAGCTCTGAGTCTCAAGTAGGCCTGGTCATATTTCAAAGAAGTCATATCAACATGCTTTAAAGCTTTTCAATGGCCTTCAAGAAGATTAAGTAGTTTTGAGACTTGATCAGCAAATACAGAGACCTAGGAGGTGGTTGAGTGGTGGTTACTTTTGGTTAACCCATTGCTGGCAGTGGGAGCTGTTTTAGGCAGGGTAAAGAGGAAAGCATTAGTCAAGAAAATTCACTACAGGTTTTCTATTACTTTTAAAGGGAATACGGATAAAAGTAGTAACAAAACCCACCAGTAGCTAAGCAGTTGCAACCCCCTCATCAAAAACCACTATCTTTAGTTTACAGAATTAGCACTTTTAAGTAAAATTAAACCAAAAAGGGAAAGAGGTAATGTTGCCTTTCCCTTATACCATGACCGTTTATTTCATGTTTTACCATATAAATTACCCAGAAAATAGTTGAGGGGGTATTAGAATTTGCCATTCACTTAGTGTTAACTGGTGGGCATACAGTATAACTTCTCCCTCTCGGGCAGTTTTAAAAAACAATTTGCTTCTGTAACAAAAGTAAACAAATCAAGAGTCATTCCTATACTAGAGAAAGGTTAAGCCAAAATTAGCCTCCAGGGCTTTAATGAATATGGCCCCTATAGAAAAGTCACAAAAAACTTGTATAAATTATTTTATTTATTATTGTAATTAGATCTTCACAATCAAAGTTGTCTTTTCACCGTCTGTTTTGTTAATGTGAAACTAAATTGTAGTTATAAGCAAAAGTTGGTTGCCTAGGGAACAATAATTGTATATTCAGTTTAACAGAAATAAAGGAATATTTGTTTTAAAATGCAAGATTTTGAGCCTTTGCCATGCAATTGTAAAAAAATTTTTAATTTCAAAAGTGAAAATTTGTGCTGTTTGAGCTTTAAGGGTTGGAATGTTTAAGTGCAACATCAGTTCCTTAAAGAAAAAGCAAAAAGATCTATGATACGTCTCCCTTGCAAGAGGGAATTTAGATTTACAATTAACATGAAAATCATGTATCAGACTTCTGTAGAAGATTCTTCAGCGTACTTTATCCGACAATTTATTCACTGTCCTAATGTATAGCTTTGAAGAGTCCTGGTAAGTATTTCGCCTTGGCAGCCTCACCTTCCCACATCATGGAAGTACAGGTTCGCACATATACATAACATGATGATAGAAAATATGATATAGTAAATTAGATTTCTAAATTTCGGTTCTAAGTCTCCTTGTCGATACCAGTAGATCTAAAAGAAGAATTAAATAAAAATTTAAGTAATAGTCACTGGGCCAGCTGTTTAAAGTTTAAAATACAACTAATTCCTTTTCCACCATTTTATCAGTATTTATTTCCCTAAATGAGACAGTCTTCATGTTTGTCTACATTCCTGAGATTGGTGCAGCCAGAATTTAATTCTTACTCTTCATGTAGTACTACCTGAGTTCCACATCCTAAGATCATATATATCCCTACTTCTTTAATTCTCTTTATTCTATGTTCAAACCTGCACCAATCATTTGGCAAGCTATCCAATAGCATATATTCAGATGTTTGTTTCAGGTACTAATTAAGTTCATATAACTGGATAGAAAATACAAAATAGAGCTTACATTACATATATTTAGATTCAACTAGCACAATATTGGTCACTCAAGCTTCAGGCCTGGTTGGGGGGAGGGGGGCAAGAAGGCTCTGAGCCCAAGTAGGATTGACCAGTTCTTCCTTTAGGACAAAAAAATATAGCAAAATCACTTAAATTCTGTTATTTGTAGAAACATTGAATATTCTTGTGATAACTGCAAGCTTTAAGTGTCCCAGGAAATATTGGTGTTAATTATCTCCATTTTTGGAGGAAAGCACATATAAACTATTTTGTAATTATTAGAAATAAATGCACAGTGCTGTCATCTTCCCAAAGTCTGCTTGGCCCTGAATATAGAGGCCTTGAGTAAAGATAAGTATATCATTTTTTTTCTCTTTTGATACTAGGAATTGAACCCAGAAGCATTCTAACTCTGAGCTATGCCACCAGCCCTATTTTTTTATTTGAAACAGGATCTCACTAAGTTGCAGAGAGGGCCTTGCTAAGTTTCAGAGGCTATGAATGAACCTGCCATCCTTCTGGCTCAGCCTCCCAAATACTGGGATTATACTCATGTGTCTCCATGCTCAACTAAGATATGTCAAATTTTTGGCAACCAGTTTTTTCCCTTCATTTTTTTTAGCTATCAGGGGAACAGAATTTCCCTTCAGGGTTACAACTTCAGGATTTAGGAGAAAAGGAAACTCAGATCTGAGGAACTAATGTACAATTAATAATTGAGAACTCACATATCCTTTGCCAGGAGTGGGAACAGGCAGTAGAGATAACCTTAATATAGACCCAGGTCTACGAATCTCAGTCCCAATAACCACTGAAACATTAGGCCCTCAAGAATACTCAACATAAGTTCTAAATGGTACTCACAAGTATGCAGGCAGTAATACTACTCAAAGAGATGCAGACAGCAAAAAATATATTCAATGGTTTGGGAGGTAGTTGAGGGAAAACAAAAGCACTGATCAGCGTTACCTGTATGGAGAGAAATATGTAAAGCCTTAAGAGAATTCCAAGACTTGGTTAGGGAGTGGTAGAGCACTTGCTTAGCATGCTCAAGGACCTAGGTTCTATCCTCAGCACCCTCGAAAGAAAAAAATACAAGACTCAATCTAACTTAGTCTAGGCAAGGTAATATTACAAAATATCATAATAAAGTTATATTAATATATAATATAGTTATAATGAAGAATATTAATATCTTACAAAACATTTGAAAAAACATTTCTTTATTGCTTCCTCCTTTTCTAATCTTTCCCTCACTTATGAGACAAAAGATTAGTAATGCTAATCTCAAAACAACCTCTTCATTAACAAAGATGAGAAGTCATTTAAGCACCATTCCCAGGATTAAAGATTATAGTGAACCATCTTATTCTGAATACGTTTATCAAAAATGAATACAATCAAATGCTTAACCAAAGTTTTAAAAGATGAGTTCCTAATACCCATTTCTGTTTCTACACCTATTCTTTTTATTAACTCATCAGGAGAAAACTACTAGAATTCAGCTACACCCATTCTTTTTATTAACTCATCAGAAGAAAACTACTAGAATTCAGCACCCAGCTGTATTTTACAAAAATAAAAATTGACTATACTATACACTGACCAAATCTTTTTAAACTTAACCAAGGGTAAACTTAGGTATTAGCAGAAATGGGGAGTTACAGTGGGTTATAAGAGGGAAGTTGATAGCCACTGACATTTTTACCAACTTACTAAACAAGCAGACATGGCAGGTGCAGCTGTTTTCACATATTCAACTGGGGAGTGAAAATTAAATTAGTTGCTTCAGTTGCTAATTGCAGTTTTGAGGTACAATATGGAACTAGTAATTTAACTGACTTGATGTGTGTGTGTGTGTATATATATTAACCCCTTTTAAAATTTGTTTTGGGGGAAAGGGGCAAGGAGTGGAGAATTAAGCCATAATAGTGAAGTTCTAAAAAATTTGGCTGTCTAAGAGCTTGAGTACAGCAGAAATAAAGATACTTACTAGAATCAATAAGGATGTTAAGCTGCCAACAACTAAATTGATGATTCGGTCCTGAAAGAGAAAAGAGTTTGTGAGACATATGGCTTGGATTTTTGGCATTTGCGGCATTGGAGTAGTTTAGAATGAAGAAATCAAGATGCCCTGTCCTTTATAAACAGATATCTTCCAGACAAGGCAGAGTGTACTGAGTTTTAAGAGTGAAAAGGGTGCATTGGGAAAATTGGACTAAGGGAAGGTTTCTTAAAGGGAAAGATGTTTACACTAGAATCTTGAAGACTGAGGAGAACTGAACAGGGTAAGTAAAAATAATCTGTGTGCTACTGGAAATAGTATGGGGAGAATATGGCTACAGGCATTGCCAGGCCAGAGCCTTGGTGGAATTGAACTTTAGATAAGAGTATATACAGTAGCTTAAGGGCCCTTATCTAAAAAGAGATGCCATTGTTTGGACCATAGAGTGCCAAGGCTCTATAGAAGTAATCTCAAGGACCATCTAGACCAGTGATTTTCTATCTTAATAGCAAAAGCCTTTACTATATAGACAAAACAAGAATTAGTGATTGGATAAAGAGCTCAGGGTCCTACCCATTCTGATTTTCTTGTCATTTTCAAGTTTACCCCATCCAACTCCACAGAATGCCTGAAAAACTTCTGATCCAATCCTAATTTTACAGGTTAAGGTAAATTTAACCAGAGTGGCTAAATAACTTGCCAAAAGCCATACAGCAGGTTAGAAGCTCTAAAACCAGGGATTTTTTTTTCCCTCAGTACTGGGGATTGAACCCAGAGGCATTCTACCTCCCAAGCTACACTCCTAGTTTTTGAAATGGGGTCTCACTAAGTTGTGGAGGGCCTCACTAAGTAGCTGGGGCTGGCAGCAAACCTGTGATCCTCCTGTCTCAGCCTCTCAAGTACTGGGATTACAAGCATGTGCCACCACACCCAGGTGAAACCAGGGATTTCTAAGGTTAAAGTAATAATAGGTAAGAATTTAAGACTTGATTAGGAAATGACCACTGAGAATACCAAATCTTATTTCTGAGAAGTGAAAGCTGAGTCTAATGCATCAGTATTGGTAATGTCTGAGCAGAGAACAGGATAAGGAATGTGAGTAGCCAGTAAACAAAACAAACCTCAGGGATGGAAAGAGCACAGAAAGGGTCACACAGCAAGCTGAACAGACATCTCAGGTTCAAAGTTGTCTGTTTTTAAAAGAATCCATGCACAATGGTACACACCTGTAATCTTAGTACCTGGAAGGCTGAGACAGGATCACAGGTTTGAGGTCGCTCTCAGACACTTATTGAGACCCTGTTTCAAAACATAGGGCTAGGTGTATAGCTCAGAGGAAGAGTCCAGCAGGCAAAATTGTGAGGGGAAGAGTATAGACAAGCCAAGTACTGGGTGTGCCTGATCTGACCAAGGACAAATCACTGTTCTCCAGGATGAATATCACAGCAATTCAAAGGTTATAAGACAAAGGAACCAACACTGTTTATACTCATGAAATTTAGAGGGCTCAGAACAGATCTTATCACCACCAGAGTACACAAGAGTCTAAAATTAGGACCATTTGTTAAGGAAAAGACCCAGGGCAATTCATTAGTCATTATTAACTTGTTCCCAAATAAGACAAACAAATGGATCTATATGTTCATGAAATGTGCATGAAGATAAAAATCTATATGAACCCCACTGCAACTGCCTTGTAAGAAAGGTTCAACTATACTCCTGGTCTTTTGTGAGAAGCAGGAATATCTGCTCTCATTTCTATGAGCTCCAGAGTGTGCTCAGGTGAGAAGCCAAAAAGATTAATCACTAATTTCTAAATGTCATAGCAAGTGGTCTGCCAGGTTTAAGACAAGGAGAAATAATAATGGTGAAGGGAACAGTTAGTTACTATCCCAAGTCACAGGAGGCAAAACAGGCTCAGGGACACTTAGAAATTGCCCCAGGTCTCATACATCAATTAGTAATGGAAACAAATTAAATGTCAGGCCTACTTTCCCCAACAAAAATCCCATTTAAGCCGGGCATGGTGGCGCATGCTTGTAATCCCAGCATTTGGGAGGCTGAGACTGGAGGATCTGGGTTCGCGGCCAGCCTCAGCTACCTAGTGAGGCACTCCGCAACTTAGTGAGACTCGGTTTCAAAATAAAGAATAAAAAATAGGGCTGGGGGTATAGCTCGGAGGTAGAATGCCCCTGAGTTCAATCCCCAGTACAGCAAAAAAAAAAAAAAAAAAATCCCATTTATACTCCTTACTAGATAAGTAGGTAACCTAGAAGCTACTGCTGATCTAAAAGATGTCAAGAGGCAAATGGACCCTCAAATGCCTATTAGTAAAGTGTATCCTATTTAGCTCCATTGGGAAGACTTCTGCATAAGTGACTTTTTTCCAGATTACTGAATAACCACAAACATAACATTTTAATAATTCTGATGCAAATATATCTAAACTTTAATAAATGTCTGCCTGCCTTCTAGGCAGTCACTGAAAAGAAATGCAAGTAATCTTCATGAATATCAGTTACTATATTACTAAAATGCAGCGGTTCCCTTTGAATCACCCAAGATGAGATGAACTATTTAAGATACATTTCTCATAGTATTTTTATTTCAACACAAAGCCTAACTTCAGTTTTCTATCAACATAACCATGAATCCAGGTCAAAGGAAAAACAGTTAAACTTGGGACTCAGAACTCCCACTTCTAAGTACTCTATCTTGTAAACTCTTGCTACAGCCAGCATTGGCCTCACCAAAGAGCCTATTAGAGCCTGTCCAGAATCTTGGACTTTGCTCTTACTGAATCAGAATCTGCATTTTAAGATATCCTAGGAGCCAGCGGCATGGTGGCGGAGCAGGCTTGTAATCCCAGTATTTGGGAGACTGAGACTGGAGGATCCGGGTTCTCAGCCAGACTCGGCAACTTAGTGAGACCCTGTTTCAAATAAAGAATAAAAAAATAGGACTGGGGGTATAGCTCGGAGGTAGAATGCCCCTGGGTTCAATCCCCAGTACCACCACCAAAAAAAAGATATACTGGTAATGTGTGTGTACACAGTTAAAATTAAGAAATGCACTGTTCTAGCCAGATGCAGTGGCAAATGCCTGTAATCCCAATACTTGGGAGACTGAGATAGGAGGATCACAAGTTCAAGGCCAGCCTCAGCACCTAGCAAGACCCTATTTCAAAATAAAAAAGAGCTGGTGATGTAGCTTGAAGGTGGAATGCTCCCTGGACTTGACCCCCCAGTACCCTTCCCCCCAAAAGGAAAAATCTTGTTCTGAAGTTTAGCTTCTTGAGTAAATGATTTTGAATAAATTCACATCGTAGGGTTGAGACCCTTTTTTGGGCCAGATATTTTTTATGGCTTTAACAAGCTCTTACAGCTCCCAGATTCCAAAGAAAATGTTAACAGAGAATAATTCAACAGCTAGATAATTAGCATTTCACAGGAGAGTTTGGAAACTAATAATGAAGAAAATGAATGTTGCATTCAACTTTACTGTTTATGGAAGAAACTAAAATTCAGGATATTTCTACTTCTACAGCTCTGTTAATTCGGTTTCCATTAACTCTTGTTATTTAGTTTCTCACAGAAACTAGCTTTTCTTCTCAGTTTTATTTTTATCCTAGTTCTACCTATCAAACTGTTCCTTCCTCCCAGTTTTAAACCTTGTGCTATAGTTTACTTCAGCTCCTCAAGCTAGCTGGACAGGATCAGAATCAGCCTGGATTCTTGCCTGCTGGATGGGAGTACAGGATAGGGATTTAGGATACCCTTCCCAAAGACAAAATGTTCAGCAACTGGTTTAAAGATAGCCTCAGTTCATGAAAGGCATGAACATACATGCAAACATTCATATGCACATATTTACATATATATAATTTTGAGAAAGATTCCATATATCACTTAAAACATTACTATATGTCAGATGCAAATACAATGTAATCGTCTCTGGAAGTTCATACTACCCAGAATTCAGGAGGGCACTAAGGAAAAAAGGAATGAGGTGTCAGTCAGGGAGAGACTAGAAAAAGAGCAAGGAGTAAAGTGGTTCACTAAGGGGAACTATACAGAGGCCCAGGGAGGAACAAAAGCACTGTTACCATAAAGGAACAGGGAAAATGGAAACATTTGATAGCTGAACAGTTTCAAGAGAGCTGAGAGAGCTGGGCCACATGCAGTGAGGGTATCTGCTTGTGCCCAAAGGAGTCATCTTTTGTCTTTCTCTGAAATAAGGAAAGATGGACATGTATACAAATGGTTTGTATTTGGGATGACAGAAAGTTACCCTTGTGAACAAAGTAAAGAATTTATTACCTCCACTTACCATAGGGTAAACTAGGTTCAGTATGACCAACTAATTTGCCCAATGTCACACAACTAAGTAATGGCAGAAGTCTCCTGTCCAATAGACTTGCAAATACAACATCTAATTAGCAATTCACAAGGTCTAAGCTCTTTAGACTAATTCACATGAACCCTGAAATTAGTCAAGAGACCAAGGTTCTCATCTCATTCTACCACTGCATCTGTCCTCAGCTCTCAGGAAATAACTTTATTTATAGAGTTTAGAATGCTACCAAGTATTATGTTCAACCTTCCATTTCCATGGCAATTCATGCTTTGCCTACTCCCGAAATGAATCTGAAGGAAAAAGACAAAGCCAAAATCTCTAATAAAAGATTTTAGAGAAAGTTAAAAAGTAAATATTTATAAGCAAAAATTTACCTAAGAAAACATTTCTGATTTAAATTCAAATTTAGTATAATAGTCCTCCCAATCTCATTTTACTTTCAGTGGTTTCAATTGCCTGTGGTCAACAGTGGTCCAAAAATATTAAATGGGAAATTCCAGATTAAAATAATGCATAAGTTTCCAATTGCATACCATTCTGAGTAGCATAATAAAGTCTCACACTGTCCATCCTTGTCCTGCCCAGGACAGGAATCATCCGTATCCATGCCAGTTAGTCACTTAGAAGCCATCTCAGTTATTGACTGTTGGAGAATTGCAGGTAAAATAAGGGTGAGTAGTGATGCTGGCAATTCAGACATGTCAAACAAGCCAGTTTAAGTGAAAAATTCTGACTTAAAAATAATTGTAAACCAAGCTGGGTGGTTCATGCTGTAATCCCAGTACTTGGGAGACAAGAAGATCACAGGTTCAAGGTCAGTCTCAGCAACTTAGCAAAACCGTGTTTCAAAGTAAAAATGGCTAGCCAAACGTGGTGGCACATGCTTGTAATTCCAACATTTGGGAGGCTGAGACCAGAGGATCGGGGTTCGCAGCCAGTCTCAGCTACCTAGTGAGGCACTCCGCAACTTAGTGAGACCCTGTTTCAAAATAAAGAATACAAAATAGGGCTGGGGGTATAGCTCGGAGGTAGAATGCCCCTGAGTTCAATCCCCAGTACTGCAAAAATAAATAAATAAATAAAAAGGGCTGGTAGTGTAGCTTGGAGGTAGAATGCCCCTAGGTTCAATCCCCAAAACTGCCTCCCCCACCCCACCCCCAAAAAGGAAAGTAGAATTGTAGACAATTGTAGCCAGGCATGGTGGCACACATTGTAAACCCAAGTACTTGGGAGGCTGAGACAGGAAGATGCAGGTTTCAGGCCAGTGCTTGTTAACTTAGTGAGATACTGTTTCAAAATAAAAATTAAATAGGACTGGGAATGTAGCTCAGAGGTAGAAAGCCCCCTGGGTTCAATCCCCAGCACCACAAAAACAAACAAACAAACAAAAAATGTATGCTGAAGTTGCTCTATCAACAGTAAGACCGAATCTTCTATCCATGAAATAGTGGAGAAGGAAAAAGAAAGTTTTGATCTTTCTTATACCTCAAACTATAAAAGCTATAGCCACAGTTGGTTAAATGGAAAGGATGTTAAATTATAGGGTTCAATATTATTCATGATTTCAGACATCTCCTATATAAGGGGGATACTGTACTAAGATTCCTGACAGCCAAATGGGAAGTATAGTAGGGGTTGAAGTTCTCACTAATAAAAGTAACCATGCTGGACTATTAAATGAAGCAAATTTCTAGTTCTATGAAGAATCTGTTGTAGTGGGGCATGGTGGTACACACCTGTAATCCCAGTACTTGACAGGAGGTACTTGGCTGAGACAGGAAGATTACTGGTTCAAGACCAGCCTTAATTTATCAGGACCGTTTCAATAAAAAATGTGGGAATTGGGGAAGGGGTCAGATGAGAAATGTGCGCACATATGTCGTTGTCAATTTGTACCTAACAAAGATGTATACATACAAAGCATGAATTATTACAATAAAAAAATTAAAAAAATAAAAAGGATTGGGGGTGTAGTTTGAAGGTAGAATGCCCCTGGGTTCAATTCCCAGTACCATAGGGGTGGGGGGGGGGATTGTTGCTTAAGTCTGTGTCAATACAGGAAAATTTGTTGTATAAGTCTATGTAAATGCAGGTATTTCATACCTAGTCATTTCTTATATTGGATAAAAAGGCTAAAGATGAATGTCAGGTCATAGTTCCCAAAAGGGTGAGCTGTGGTTTGGGAAATGGAATGGCTGAAATGCTACTCCCAATTTGACTATTTACTTATCCTTCAGTGCTAAATTCAAACATCGCCTCCACTATAAATATTTTGGATACCAATCTAAGCACCACCCCTCAGGAGGAAACATTTTCACTTCTCAGGGCCCCCAAAGACCACTTCACCTGGACTCTACACAAACAAAATGTGTTTTACACACACACACACACACACACACACACACACACACACGTATATTCCACTAAAGATGGGCAGTTAACAGTGGGGAAGATGGTCTTTCCTATAGCAAGGCATACTGTTTGCTAGCTGAGTGTTGGTTAAATAAGGAAATCAAAGCAGAAGGGGCCAACAGCATTTCCCTTAGCCTCTCACCAACAAGCTTTTCATCATTGGCCTGGGTCCTAACCTGTCACAACAGAATGCCTTAATGCTACAGCATGGGCATGCAACTGCACAGCAGAAACTGGCCTGGTCCTGCAACCCAGCAAGCCATGGCTTTGCCAGCCACAGAAGCCCAACATGTTCGCAGGTGCCCTGCTGCCCATCTCTGCACAGTCTCCCCCATAGAGCCCATGGCCCTATGGACTTATTCTGGGGCTCACCGGGCCAGGAAGAACTGGAAGGGCCGGGCTTTCCCTGTTCCCTAGGCTAGCCTAAGACAGCAAGTTCAGTAATATCTGCTATTTTTAAAATATATCCCTGGGCAACCTCTTCCCTTCCTCCTCTTGGTTACTTCAATTATTTTAGCACTTGCTATGCCAAATCCTCCTTCCTTCAACCTTCTACCCTTCATCCTCTACTGCCCCTGAATCTAGCCTTCACCCACATCCACTGACAGGAACATTCCCAGTCTGTTACACCAAAGCTTTGATTGGAGGGCTTCCCTACCAATCTCTGACCATGGTGTCAGCACACACAGAGGACATCTGCTGATGTCTTTCTTAGAAAACTAGCCTTAAGCCCCTAACCACTTTTAGGTACTAATACTCCTTCTGATTGTACAAAACTGCCACTGTATCCCTCTGTCAACCATAATGCCCAGCATATATCAGATGACCAAATAGTAATTAAGGAACAAACTATCTGGGTTTATTAGATTTGTGTTTTATACCCTTAGCTGGGCCTTTGCCGTATTTCCATGGCCTTTTGAGATGACTGCCTCTGATCTCTCCAGAAAGCGGCTTGAAGCTCCACTTCTTAGGTTCCCAGTCCCACCACTGAAGCTTTTACCTCAACAGACATCCCTACAGAACAAGACAGCAAAGAGGAAGCCCCTTACCAGGCCCCATTCTTTCCAGCCTAAAAAGGAATATAAAGTGACCTGCTTCTCCAGCTACCCTGCACCCTTACCCTTGCTCAATTCATTACCTCAGCTCTCACCTCTTGAATGTCTCCCTTATGGAGGCCATCTCTGGCCCCCAAATTTCAAGTTCTTCCAACATCACAAGAGCCTTCCATCTATCATGCTTCCCACTTGGATTCATTTTCTACTCTACATGTTAAGGGGTAGGAAGAAAGTAAGATAGGATAGCTGGAGTGACCAGGGTAGAGATGGAGCGCTGTTTTTTAAAGGGGAGGTCAAGGACTGAGGATGTAGCTCAGTGGCAGAGTGCTTGCCTAGCAGGCTGGAGGCCCTTGTTCAATCCTCAGGGTGGGGGTTGGGGTCAAGAAATACTCTCTGGGGATGTGAAATTTGAGTAGGAGCACTGTAAGAAAAGGCAATGACACATGCAAGGATGTGTATTGCAAACAAATCGGTACAGCAAGTGCAAAGGCCCTGAAGCAAGAATAAGCCTGCTGAGTTGTGCTATGGTTGGAACAACATGCCTCTCTAAACTGTGTTAAACTCAATCCCAAATGCACTTAAGAAGTATGAACTTCAGGAGGTGATTCAGTCACTGAGGGCTCCACCTTCACAAATGGGATTAGCACACTTATGAAAAGAGCTTGAGGAAGCCGGATGCAGTGGCAGGCACCTGCAATCCCCCTATAATCCTGGTACTTGGGAGGCTGAGACAGGAGGATCACAGGTTCAAGGCTAGCCTTGGGAATTATTGAGACCCTGTTTCACAGTAAAAAATAAAAGGACTATGGGTGTAGCTCAGAGGTAGAATGCCCCTGGCCAGGTTTAATCCCCAGTACCACAAGAGAAGGAGAGGAAGAGGTTGAGGGAGCGCTCTCTTGCCTTTCCATCCCTTCCACCATGTGAGGACACAGCACTCCTCCTATTTGGAGGATGTAGCAATGGCATCACTCGGGAAGTGACTCTCCCTCAGCAGATACCAATCCTGCTGGCACCTGGACCTTGGATTTCCCAGCCTCTAGGACTGTGAGAAAATAAATTTCTGTTGTTCATAAATTACCCATTGTGTAGTAGACTCTTACAGCAGTACAAGCATACTGAAGCAAAAGGACAGAGAAGGCCACTGGGACTTAAACAAGCAACAGAGAGAAAAGGACAAGGATTTATTTAATACCTTTCTGTCTTCCCCCAGTACATAATGCTCAGTGAGAAAAAATATGCTACACAGCACTAGCTCATTTCCTGGGATGAACTTGATAATAATTGAGTAAAAGAACAATCACATGTACACTAAACCCATAGTCTCTGGAAGGAAACCAGACTGCTCATCACAGCAGTCAAAGCTCTAAATTCAGTTCAGCCTACCCCTGCACCATTCTGCCCAAGTTCTAGATTCTAGTTACAAGGGAACACTCAGTTTCCCTCACCATTTCCTGTGCTCTCTTGCTCTCAACCCCCACCCGAGTGACCCCCGCTTGGCATTTGCTATAATCTCCAGTCAAAATCTTACTCCAGCATGTAGGTCCAAGACTTCTTCAGAAGTCCTCTGATTTGAAACCCCAGTAGAGCCGGGCGTGGTGGCGCACGCTTGTAATCCCAGCATTCGGGAGGCTGAGACCAGAGGATCCGGGTTCGCGGCCAGCTTCAGCTACCTAGTGAGGCACTCCGCAACTTAGAGAGACTTGGTTTCAAAATAAAGAATAAAAAATAGGGCTGGGGGTATAGCTCAAAGGTAGAATGCCCCTGAGTTCAATCCCCAGTATCGCAAAAAAAAAAAAAAAAAAAGAAACCCCAGTAGAACTACTACTTCCTTCCCAGCACATGGCTCACCCTTTTTGAAAGGGCTTGATCCCATTGTATAGTCAGTACTTATCCTGCCTATCCACATGTTCTTCAGGCCTCTGAAGACAGTGGTTATTTTCTCCTGTGAAGGAGAAAGACGCAAGGCAACACATTCAGCATGTGTTAAAACCCAAAGGATGCTTTTTCGTACCATCGTTCACCTAAACTGAGGGATTCAGACCCCTGAGCCACATCCAATAATTTTGTCATCAAAGTTTTGCATTTCTCAAACTTAAGGATTCTGATACCATAAATAAAAGGTTGATTCTCAGAAATAACTGCTTTTCTTCCCAAGTCACAGAGGGAAACTTACAAGCTCTAGAAGTGGTTACTCCAAGAGCTGTATGGCTTTAGCTAAACAGTAACTTATCCTTATGTCAGCAGAGACAACCTGGAGACAGGATCCACAGTTGTGGAAAGCAAGGAGACTTATTGCCTTGCTGGCAAGTGAATTCTGCCCTTGAATACAACTATTCTTTCTGGGACTTCCCAAAGGAACACTGAACTCTGAACAGTGCTAAGAGCAAAGGATACATGAGAGGAGCTTTAGGAGAATGTAGGCACACCCATCCTTTACAACTCACAGGACTCTGAAACACAGCACCTGCAATGCTGCATGGGGACCTGAACACCAACTTCCCCTTCATTTACATCTAGAGGAAGTTGATTTAGTGGCATTTGTTCATTTAACCCTTATTTTACAGATTCACATTTTGAAACCTCTTTTGGTTATATTTTTGTATGTTCATCTTACCAGATTCTCCTCACAGATACATGCACCTGAAATACATTATGTTCACTGAAGTGTCATTTATGGAAATCAGATCACAGTAAAAATAGAGAACAAACCTACATCACTTGTTTGAGGGGGGAAATGGCCCCCCTAGAGATGGTACTCACAGAAAGCAGCCTAACTTGATGTGCTCCAAGCTTCAGGGTGGGAGACAGAGCCCAGACTGTAAGGTAAGAGCCTGACAGACCTGACCTACACTTATTCTCCTGCTATATACCTGTGGCCTTGGGAAAGTCACTTAACTTTCAAGCCATAATTTCCATTTTTGTACAATGGTTTTTACATGAAGAGTTACTATAAGGATTAGGAGATACAATGTTTCAAGGATTAGAAGATAAAGCCCCTACAACAGAGTAGCTAGCTCTCATAAGTAGTTAATATGGTGTTAGTATTATTTGTACCTTAGCTAATGGGGAGTTTTCCTAATAAGCGTTTAGGCTCCTCAGTGCTCAGTGGGAACTGGGCGGACCCCATGCCCTGACCCCAATTTCTAGAGCAGCCCTAATTTTAAATACATTCTGTCACTCCTACAGGAACACTCAAGTTTGTCAACCCATGTGTCCCTGTGGTAGCTCATAAAATTCAGTCACTGATTTTATACATGACCTATGGGCTGACCATAAGGGGGAAAAAAAAAAAAAAGATCCAATTCATAGACCCAGCCAATTACAGATCACCAAAAATCAAATCCTTAGAAAGGAAAACTCAGTAGACCATCAGCTTCTGAGAGCCAAGTCCTGGTTAAAGGTTTCCTTAAACAATACTGACTTACTATTCACTTGTTTACTACTGCCCTCTGCTATTTAAAGCTCAGCAGGAAGAGGAGACAGTGAGGACTCTTAACTGCATGAGTGCTTAAAACACCTCTTCCTGTTTTGATAGCCAGTATACTCAATTTCTGAACACACCTCTGCCTTCTGTTGCTTCAGAATGTCCCAAGGATTCAGGTTACTTTCTGGTGATGATAAATTCACACCTTTCACCTAAAAATTAATGTACATAAAAACCATGAACTGGGTAAGGCACTGTGCCTAATGCTTAAAAGGCTACAGAAATGAAAAGGCTGGCACCTGCCCTCAAGCAGCACATACTCGAGTTGGAGAAGCCAGGTCTACCCAAGTCCCTGACAGCACAGGGAGTTAAGTGCCACAGTGCATCTCTGATAGCCAGGCTTATAGGAGGGAAAGCATGGACAGAGGCTGGCTGTAAAGAAGCTTCTAAAATAGGGAAGTTGACTGACTGAACAGGAGTTAGGTGTTTAGAAAAGAGGCACTACAGAAAGGAGAACATTTACAAATGGTAGTCAGGCAGCTAAAGGAGAGGTCAGTGGAGCAGTGCTAGCCTGGATGGGGCCCACATAGAGCAAAAGTAAGATCCCGTGGATCTCCACCCTCCCGACTCCCATGGGGAGCTCTCCAAAAATGCCAGTGCCTGAGGCCCATCCCAGAGATCCCAGTCCACTGTCTTGGAATGAGAGAAGAAAATTATAGAGTAGGAAGAAAGAGTCCTGGCATCTATGTGTCCTGAATCACAAGACACTGAAAGTGGTTTGGCCAGCTGGATGACAGAAGATGCTGTTAACACTCCCTTGGGCAACTAGCTTCTCCTTGGAGGGAGACAAGAACTGTGTTCAGTGGATCACCTAGAAGCTCTGTCAAGAGGAGAGGAGCACAAAGTCTGCACTCCTTGGGGGACAACTTTGGCCCTGGGCAGGTGGAGGGCTGGGAGGCACAGATGTGGCCATCTTAACCACAGTTTTGTTTTTAATCAAGCAGCAAAATTATTTTTCAAGAAGCATGAAGTAGCACTCTCAAAGTATTTGGTTTTTCAACCTTTTTGTTTGCCCGCTTATTTAATGAGGGAGGGGGGCACAGGAAGAGGTTTTGCCTTTAGAACCAAAGATCTGAAACTCAGAGCTTGCTGGTCCCCTCCACTCCCACCCCCACCCATGTTATCTGCTAGGGATGCACCTCCTCACAAGTTTATTTACTTTCACATATCACATCTAAGAATAATGGAACTAGAATTGTCACACCTGTCTTACAAGATAAATTATTTACTTTGTGATCAGTGAACCTCAATAGACAGGCTGATTTAGAAACTATTTTACACTCCATCCACCAAGTGGAGCCTTTGTTCTCTTCCCATTTGCACTAGCTGCAAACCTTGCATTCGCCAACAAAGAGAACCACCTCCTTCCCTCCTAGTTCTGTAGTCCTGACTGGCTGAAACTAATTTCAGGCACTTTGAACTAATTAGCAATTCAAGAAATCAAGACTGATTCTCAAAAGCCCTGAAAATAAGCCCAGTGTGGTGGTAAACACTTGTAATCCCAGTACTTGGGAGGCTGAGACAAGAGGATTGCAGGCTCCAGGACAAGCCTGAGCAAGTAGTGAGACTCTCATCAACCTAGCAAGACTCTTTCAAAATAAAAATAAAATAGGGCCAGGGATGTCATATGGAGGTAAAATGCCCTTGGGCTCAATCCCTAGTACCACAAAAAAACCAAAAACAAAAACAAAAAACCCTGATAATAACGTAATACCCTTCTCCTATATAGACAAGAAGGGAGACTTTCCAAGGAGTGTGTTGTCCTAAAGGAAATTTAAACAGTCATGGGCACAAGAAAGGGAAATATCTCTAGACTTTAGTTCATACTAGGGGAGAGGAAAGGACAGAGGAGCAGATGGAGATTCCTGGAGACAAAAGTAGAAACTTGGCTTGTAAATATTCCTGAAGAAGGAAGTAAAAACGCAGATGAAGTGTTGTACTTGGGCCACACCACCAAAACAGGTGAAAAGTACTATTTACCCAGCCTTTCCAACTAGAGTCATTGTGAATTAGCACATGAAAGCATGACTACAGAACCATCATAACTAACACTTCACTTGTTTTAGAACCATGATGTCCAAAACAGCAGTACCAACCATATGTGGCTTCTGAGCACCAGAAATGTGGCTAATCCGAACTGAAATGGCTCTAAGTGTAAAATACATACTGGATTCCAAAGGCTTAATACAAAAAAAAAATTCTCAATTTTTATATCAACTATATATTTAAATGACTATATATCAGATTAAAGTTACTAATTAATTTTACTTGTTTGTATTTTTAATAAGGCTACTACGAAATTCTAAATTATTTATGTGGCTCACATTATATTTCTATTGGAGAGTGCTTATTTAGAAAATTCTAAGCTACAACATGGGCTTTTTACCTTGGTTTCTGTGCCATATGTTTTTTTCATCTGAAAGAGATGTACTACAGCACAGAACTTAGCAATGATTTGAAACATGAAAAAAGCATCAACCTTCTGACCAGGATTTATAACAATATGTAATTCCAAAGATAGGGAGGAATGAGGGACATGTTTCTTACAAGTTATACACCTCTAGATGTTTATGTAACAATCTTCTATGTTGCCTTTCACTCCACGCCTGGAAATATAAATCTACACCTAAATATCCTGCTGAAGACTGAATGAATTTAGTTTCAGTTACTGAAATTACTATATCCACGCAGTGTAGGTGGAGAAGTTTCACCAGGGTGCTGCTCAAGGTCTACTGTTATTTGTGGTTCTATAGTAGATTTCAGTTTCTGTCACTCATCACCTGACTTAGGGCAAACCACTTCACCCCTATTTCCTGTGAAACAGCAATGGGTATGTGAATGCCTAGGGTGGTTTGAGAAGTACATGGCACAAACTGCATAACAAGTTACTACTCAACTCACAAGAGAACTGGTAAAATCTTCCCAGAAAGGAACTAGCTGTGTGACTGAATGAGCAACCCTCCTGAAGTTCCATTTCCCTAGCTGTACAATAGAAATAACACCCATCTTATGAAGGAATCTGATGGTCAAACAAGGGAAAGCAGAGGGCCCAGCATGTCACCTAGCACTGAGGAAACAAACTTTCTAGACTTGTCTCTGCTCTTTGAGCTGCAGTCTCCTTCGCCTTAAAAGTTAGGGGTTGCACCCGAAATTGAGAGGCTATATATTGGCAGTTGTTATAAAGCAATAAGATCATTGAAAGCTCAGAAAACCTGTCAGACTATGACAGGAAGTGGGCTTTCCCCTTTGTCTATTTTCTCCGAAGTGGTAGTTCACTATTACCAAGTTTCCACTGTAAAGCGGCCATTGTGTCCAGTTTCCTGGCGCCTGAAAGAGAGCAAGCTGGGAATGGTTGATAGTTTTCTCACAGTCCCTCAAAAACCCCTGGCTCTAGCATTTACTATCCTCCATGGTCTACCCTTTCAAAATTAATGCCCCACTTCTGTGCCTTGCCCACCTCAGCCCCTCAAATACAATCTTCACTTGCTGTAAACAAACGTGGATGCTTCTCCTCCTTCAGATTTGCCATCTCAGTTTATTAGAAGTATGTGTTCTTGTACACTCAGATAGGCTGGCTCTTTCCTTTCTCCACTCTGCATTTCTCTAAATCCAATGACGCTGTCAGCCTCACAGTGAGCTAAGGGGAGCAATTATGAGATCTAGAATGATAGAGATTATTTTTAACTTTTTTCCTAAGTAGCTGGGTCTACTATTATAGTGTCCTAAAGCTGCATAAGTAATGCATGAGCTACATATGCTCAGACTAAGTAAGTATGCAATGAACAGAGATATTTGGAAGAGTAAACTTCCTGAATGAACTTCAAATGGATCATAGGCAATAGGAAACTTTTCAACATTAGGCATTTTGGCCCTACCTCTTCAGAAAACATTAATATTTCTCAGTTTCTCTATATTTGTTGTTGTTTTGGGTTTCTGTTTGTTTGGTTTTTGAGAAAGGGGATGGTCTCACTATGTTTCCCAGGCTGATCTGAACTCCTGTATACACGTGATCCTCTGGCCTCAGCCTCCTCAAGTACTGGAATTAGTCATACACCCAGCTTCCAAGCATCTATAGAAATCAACAAGTCCATTACCAACTCTTCTACCTCTGGTTTATAAGGTCTGCAGGGTTAAAAGAGGCCAGAGGTCTGAATCACCCAGACTCCCAATCTGTGTGCCAAGGCATCTGGAGGAGATACTTAATCTGTCTGGAACAGCTGGACAAACTTTCCATATAAAAGCAATCATTTCTCCTCTGTATTCTCAGCATAGCCCCTCTATGCCCCTCTTGGCACAGATGCAACTTGTATAGGACACAAGAAATAAATAGGTAGAAAGATGACAGACAGGAACAAAAAGGAAAAGTAAAATATAATTTTAGTATAAGAACCCAGTGATAAAGAGCCTCAACCTTTACTCTCCAAACCAGTTCTTTCCCAGGCCTGTCTCTCCTAAATGTCTGGGAAATCTGTAGATCCTAGAGTTAAATGAAAGAAATTATAATTGTCCTGTGATTGTTAACAAGACAGATACAATTCTTGAGAAACATAATTTAGGTCACTTTCTAACTTATCTGTTAATCAGATAATGAAGACCTCAATCAGCCTGAGGACCTTAAGGATGACCAGACCACCAAGAACTGCCTCAGGACTACCAGACTGAGATCATTCTCATATATCTCCTCCGGCCCACTCTTCCTGAAAGTCCCCTATAAGGACCCCTGCACTCCCCCAAATGTCTCTCTCCCTCTTGAAATGGCCTACATTCTCCCTTGAATGTATATTTCCTACTTTCCTAAATAAACCTATGCCTGTGCTGAAATTCTTTTCTGTCATGTTAGCCAAGGACCCTGCTGATCCTGAGTTCCTGAGCTGAGAAATAGACTCATCACCCCAATATAACCACATCACATTTGTTTATATATTTCCCCCACCTAACTGCGTTCCTCGAATCCCCAGGACTAAGCACATAACTAAAGCTCAGTAGCAAAAATAGGAACATCTACTGCACTGGAGCTCAAGAGCTGGGATTACGCAAAGCCACAAGATGAACCAGATGCATCTTCCTAGAGATCGAGCTAAAATTTTTTTTTACTAAAACACAATATGATAAGGCAAAATTCTTGAGTTTCAAAATGTAGTTTTGTGGTAGGCTAGCACCTTCCAAATTCAGGGCTATGCCCCTGACTACCAGGCATACAAGTACCCTGTCCTTTGTGCTAGAGGGCCCCTACTAAAGCTAGAAAATCCAAGAATCTCTGGACTGTCTATGAGCCTTAACTTTTAAGAGACTGAATGTACATTATCAGGGGTCAAAGATCACCAATGCTATTTCTAGGTGGATTAAAAAAAAAAACTGGTTAAACTTGAGGTAGGATAGAAGAAATAAAAAGTACAAAGGAGCATAAAGGAAGGGTAAGGAAAATGTAAATTTAATGTGGACACTGGGCTAAAATTCCCCAAGCCAGACCTGTCAGTCCCAGATTTCTGGGGAATTTGCAAATATTTATTCACTTATGTTAATTACCCTGAGCACTCTTAGCTACCCTCAGTGGAATATCTATTGATTAAGCAACAAAGGCAACACAAAAGTTGTGTAAAGGTGGCTGCACAGCATACTGGAAATTCACTCACTAACTTGTAAAATAACCTTGAGCACTGTTCACTGTCCCACCTAGGAACAGTTAAGCCAGAGAGACACCTGTTGATCAGACCACAAGGCTCACACAAAAGATCCAGAAAGATGACCTACCCACTAAAATGGAAAACCCACTCACTTATAATTTCCTTGGACGCTGTTAGCCATCCCACTTGTGAATAGTTTAAGTAAAAAGGATACCTACTGGTTAGACAATGAAGACCCCATCAGGACTGGGAAGATGACCCTAACACCCAGAATCTTCCTGTGAATACCAGACTTGTGTCACCCTCACATACGTCCTCCTTACCCACTCCTCACAAAAGTCTGGAAAAGAGCCATGGAGCCGCAAATGGTTCTCTCACTTTTGATGTGGCCTGCATTCTCCCTTGAATGTGAATTACTTGCTTCCCCAAATAAAATCCTTGTCTATGTCTCTGACTAGCAAGCTCTGTCAAGTAAGCCAAAGACCCTGCCCATCTTGAGTTCCCCTTTCTCCCCAACTGGCAACTCCTGGGGACCCTTCCGGGATAGCCTCCTCTCCCATGATAATCTTGCCCAAACTACTCAGAAAGTTAATACTGAGTATAGAAAAACAACTCTCAATTGCTGGCCCAGGACATTACATAAGTGAGCTTTTTCAAAGGTAGTACACTTTTAAAAACCAAGAATACTGTAGTATTGGTGGGCCCAGGGACCCTTTGATCACTTCCTGGAACAGAAGCCATCATCAAATACACCCTCATTTAACGCCTCTCCAGCTGCTTCACTGCCTGGCAGTAAACCCTTAAGGGTCTGGGTAAACAGGAGTCAGAAGCACCTTTCCTCGGTTCTTTCTGTGACCCTTCGGGGGCACACGTGAACCTCTAGAAGGTCAGTACTCCCGCTGGAGGTGCGGTTGTGCAACACCTCGCCCGTCTCCCCACCGGGAGGGACTCCCGCGCTCCCACGAAAGGCTTCCAACAGCCCAGAACTTTCTCAACTTTTCTCCACCCCGACCTTCAAGGCTCTTTCTTAGCCAACCCTGTCCCGAAAGTGGGCGACGAGCGGCAGGGCAAACATCTCGAGAGGAAAACGGGGTTGCAGAACCAGCTCTTTCCACCTACGAGTGTCTGCGGGGCGGGAAGGCGGACACCCAGACACTCGCTCCCGGCTCGGGGCCAAGGTCCACACTCACCTTGGCCGACGTCTCTCCGAACAGAGGTCGGTTGTCCAGGCCAGTGGTGCCGTAGGTCCTGGGAGGAAAGTCCTCCATTTTGGGGCTTCTTCGCTCGCCGAGCCCCTCGGAAGCGAGCCCGCTCGGCCTCCCGCGGTCTCGGTCCACGCTGCCTGCCAACGCTGCCCCTCACGGCGCCCGCATGGCCGGCCGGCCGCCGGGGCTCAGTGCCGGGGGACGCGGCCGCCGCGCCGGGGCCCCGCTCTCCTCCGCATGGCGAGCAGCTGCGGCGGGAAGGGAGAGGAGACACGCGCGTCCGCGGGCGCCCCGCCCGCCGCTTCCCCAAATCTCGGCCGCAGCGCCGCCCGCCCGCCCAGGTCCGCGCCCGCACCCGCGCCCGCTCGGGAAAGTTTCCGCCGAGAGAGCGTTACGGGCCCCTCGCGCCCGGCGCCCGCGCCGCGCGGGCCGGGGAAGTTGCCGCAGCGCCCAGGACGCGGAAGCCGGCCGCTCGGGGCCCCGCTCCCCGCCGCCGTCCCGCGGCCCCGCGGAGCGCCACCAGCCGCCCGCAGGCCAAACCTCAGTCCCCGGCGTGGGGGCCAGTCCTGGGCCGCGGGCTCCGGTCCACACCGCGCCGGGAGGCCACGCACGCGCGGGGCACGGACAGCCCGTCGGCGCCGGCCGCTGCGGGTCCCCTCGCTCCCCGGCCGGGACCGCGGCCGCTGTCGCAAACAGGCCCGCCCCGCCCCGCCCCGCCCCGACGTCACCGCCCAGCCCGCCAATCCCGCGGGCCGCCGCGCCGCATTGGCTGCGGAGCTTTATTTCTTGGAGGTGCCAGGTGATTCTCCGCGGGGCGGCGGGTCCCCCGGTGGCTACACATTTCTCCGCCTGTTAGTAATTAGCGGCTGCGCGGCCCACGTGGGCGAAGCACGTTTCTGAAGCTACCCGAGCGTTTGTCTGAAAGCATCTTAAAAAACCATCGGCCTGGCTTCACCGCTCCAGTCTCTGCACAGCTAACACAGAACGCGAGGCGTTGGTAATCGTGGGGCAGTGTTGTGTGCGTGTTTGTCTCGTTATATTCGGCGATGGGGATTCTGGATTGTTTACAGAAATAGTCGGGAGGTAATGGTGCCAGGTGGTTCTTCGACTTGTCCACGCATTGTGCTAGAGGTGCTGCTGGCTGAGCCATGTTCGCTGCCACAGAGCCAGCGCTTCGCGTTGTCAGCTTCTTCACCGGGTCTGGAGGCAAAGAGAACTGGAGGTGGACAGTTCTGCATCGTGTCACATGTAGGAGGATTTGTTTGAGGAACGAAAATGAAAAACACGGTAGAACACTTCACAGTCAACTTTACACATTAAAGTAGGAAATGATAGCGTACAATTGCATGCACTCCAGATAGACAAACAACAGCATATATTGTCAAGTGTCTACAACAGTTATGAGCAGACATATTCATAAAGAAATAGGTCAAAAAACCAAACACATATCACTATACTATAGTTGGCAATTTTGTACACCCAGCTTTGTAACTGTGGTCATCTGAAATACTTGGGAAGAACAAACTGTATCTTTTGACCAGATCAATAAAAAATTGTGATGCAAAGCCAGGCGAGATGGCACACACTTGTAATCCCCTTGCTTGGGAGGCTGAGACAGGAGGATCGCAGGTTCACAGCCTGTATTAGCTACTTAGTGAGGCCCTCCGCAATTTAGTGAGACTCTGTTTCAAAATAAAGCATAAAAAGCAAGGATGGGGACCTCTAACTCAGAGGTAGAATGCCCCTGGATTCAATCCCCGGTACCACAAAATAAATAAATAAATAAATAAATAAATATTGTGATGCAGTCATTCAAAGGTCTGTCTGAAGAATTTTATCTTTCACAGGTGCAGATATTCAAAAGGAACATCTCTTATTTATTGAAGTTTCAATGTTTTTATGTACATGTGTAACACTTATACACAAAGTCAACCTTGTAATGATGCATTTTGGAGGAGTTAAGTTTACTAAAAGAATGTATAAAATTAATTAGGACTCTCTAAAAGTCCTCACACAATTAATACCTACAGCACTGACAATGATGTGAAGATTAAATACAGAGCATAGTGAACAGCGTGGTGGACTGTAAAAAAAAAAAGTGCTTAGTGCTGACAAGTTTAAAAAGTGGGGTAAAGCTTAAAAAAACTAAAAAGAAAATTCAACATATGAAAAAGTCTATTACAAGGATATTATGGGTGCTTGCATGCTTGCATGGAGGAGCTTCCTGAGAACTGGCTGAGTTTCATAATTGTGAACTGTATTTTGAAGTCTTGCCTCTCAATGAATAGCCGTTTGTTTTTCTTTTATAGGATGGCTCTCCTCAATACATTCACATTCATTCTCTATGTGGCACTGCTCTTTTTAAAATCCTTCTGTGATTCAGTATCCACGGACATAAGCATTCCATATTAAATTTTCCCCCTTTCTGTGCCATAACTCTATATTGTTTAGGGTATGGGGAAATCGGTTCTATATACACTCATATACAGGCCGCAGATTTGTTGGAAACAATTGTGGTGATGGAACACCACCATTGCATAAATGTCTGATTCTACTGTGCAATTTATTTATTTTTGCTCGGGATTGAGCCCAGGGGCATTCTACCTCCAAGCCACACCCCAGCCCTTTTTATTTTTTGTTTTTGAAACAGAATATTGCTAAGTTTCTGAGGCTGGCCTCAAACCTGTGATTCTTCTGTCACAGCCTCCACAGTACTAGAATTACAGGTGTGTGCCACCACACTAGGTAGCTGAGGCTGACTGCGAACCTGGATCCTCTGGTCTCAGCCTCCCGAATGCTGGGATTACAAGCGTGCGCCACCACGCCCGGCTCACGCTTTTTATTTTGAAATAGGTTCTTGTTAAGTTGCTGAGAGTCTCACTGTGTTGCTGAGTCTGGCCTTGAATCTTCAATTATCCTGTCTCAGCCTCCAAAGTACTGGAATTACAGGTATGTGCCACCATACCCAGCCCAAAGGATGACTTTGTTTTGGTGCTGGGGATTGAACCCAGGGGCTTTCCACCTCTGAGTTTCACCCCCAGCCCTTCTTATTTATTTATTTTTATTGTAAAACAGAGTCTTGCTAAGTTGATGAGGGCCTTGCTAAATTGCTCTTCTTATACAACCTTTTCTTTTGGGAATTAGTTTTCAGTTTCAATATTTGGGATTTTAATCTTTCGAGGTTGTGATTTTGGAGATTGTAGACTTTAGGAATTTTGGCCCTTTGGGATTGTGTCTTTGGGGATTAAAATCAGCACCAGGTCTAAGCCCACAGGCACAGTTGTAGTCTTGAAGCTGCCATGGAAAATAGAGACATATAATCACAATCTAGAGAGAGAAGAAAGTGTGTCTCTGCTGTCATTGGCTGAACAGTACAGCTGTCTTGGTAGAGAGGAATGCCTCTCAGTTCTGTCTAGACATTAAAATGCTTCGAGAATTATCTAATAGCCTGGGGCCACACCCTAGACTAATTAAATCAAATTCACTGGAGACAAGATTTGGGCAATAGTAATTTTTAAAGCTCCCTAGATGGTTCTGGTGTGCAACCAAGGTAGAAAACCACTGGTACGTTAGGTAGCATTTCATCACTATGACCAAAAGACCTGACATCTACAACTTAAAGGAGGAAGGCTTTGTTTTGGCTCCTGATTTCAGAGGTTGGCCGGCTCCAAGATAGAATTATCATGACAGGAGGGTGTCTGGGAGGAAAGCTGTTCAACTCATGGCAGCCGAGAAGCAGAGAGAGAGGAAGGAGCTGGAACAAAATATACTTGTCCAGGGCACATCCCAGTAGCCTAATTCTGCCTATTAATAGGTGGGACCTCCTTACACTCTCTATCATTGTCCAGTAATCCATTCAAATTATTATTTATTTATTTATTTATTTATTTATTGCGGTACTGGGTGTTGAACTCAGGGGCATTCTACCTCTGAGCTATACCCCCAGCCCTAGTTTTTATTCTTTATTTTGAAACCGAGTCTCACTAAGTTGCGGAGTGCCTCACTAGGTAGCTGAGGCTGGCCGCGAACCCGGGTCCTCCGGTCTCAGCCTCCGGAATGCTGGGATTACATGAGGTTAGAGTCCTCATGATCCAATCATTTCCAAAAGCCCCACCTCTGCATCTTCCTGCACTGGGGACCCTGTGTTCAATGCATGAGACTTTGGAGGACCTCCCAGATCCCAACAATGACCACTGGTGAAGCCTAGAGTTCTGCTGTGCATCTCCACTCTAGCCTGCGGCACATCACTAGCACAGACTTTATATGCCACAGACTTTGAATCCTGGTTTAACCTGTCACTAGATATATGAATCTAAGCAAATTAATTAATGCCAATGAGCTGCTATTTTTACTTTTTTGGGGGGGGGGGTACTGGGGATTGAACTCAGGGGCATTCTACCTCTGAGCTATACCCCCAGCCCTATTTTTTATTCTTTATTTTGAAACAGGGTCTCACTAAGTTGCGGAGTGCCTCACTAGGTAGCTGAGGCTGAGGCTGGCCACAAACCCAGATCGTCTGTTCTCAGCCTCCCAAATGCTGGGATTACAAGCGTGCGCCACCATGCCCAGCTCTATTTTTACTTTTTTGTTTTGTGTTTTTTGGCAGTGTTGGGCATCGGACCAGGGACTTTGTGCCATGCTAGGCAAGCACTGTACCACTAAGCTACATCCCCAGCCCTCTATTTTTACTTTTTTGAAATGAACAAAATAATACCCTGTAGGGTTTTATGAGAATCTTTAAAAAATAATATATTTTAAGCCAGCAATGGTGTCACACAACTGTAATCCTAGTACTTGGGTGGCTGAAGACAGGATGACCACAGGTTTGAGGCCAGCCTCAGCCATTTAGCGAGGCCCTCAGCAACTTAAAGAGACCCTGTTTCAAAATAAAAAATAAAAAGGGCTGGGGGCATAGCTTAGAGGTAGAATGCCCTTGGTACCACACAATAATAATAGTAATATATATTAAATACTTGACACACAATTAACACTGTAAATTGTACATATTATATATGCATCTACTAAAATAGCATATGACAATTATAGCAAAATGGGAAACTTGCATTGATTGAATGTTAAAGGGAATAAAGTAAATGTAAAGTAGAATCTGTACAGTATAATTGGGTAAGTTCTCCATGCATACAGTGACATAACAAGAAGTGAATATTTGTTCTCTACCCTCAGTTTAGAACACAGAACTTCTAAACCCTTCAGCATTGGAGCCAGGTGTGGTCGTTCCATTCTATAATCCCAGTACTTGGGAGAATGAGACAGGGAGGATCACAGGTTCAAGGACAGCCTCAGCAATATAGAGAAAATGGTTTGTTTTTCCTCTTTAGTTAATGTCAGAAGCTGAGAGAGTGAGCAGAAGAATAATGCAGTTTCTTTTAGGCATGAACCAGACTAGAAGAGGATATGAAAACAGTTTTGTTTTTTGTTTTCATATGTTTTTTGGGTGTTTTGGTTTGTTTTTAGTAGGGCATTCTATCTCTGAACTACACTCCAGCTCTTTTTATTATTACTTTTTAAATATGGTCTCACTAAAGTTGCTGAGGCTGGCCTTGAACCAGCTATCCTCCTTGTCTTAGCATCCTGAGTACTAAGATTGCAGATCTGGGCCACCCAGATGAAAAGTGTTTTATTGTATTTCATCTTTCTCTCTCTCTCTTTTCCTGGGTAGGCTTAAAGCTCCTAACTTCTGTGAGCAGACACAATCACGGGCGAGTTTCATTTGTGTTCCTTTATTTTTTTTCCCCTTAATATATGCTATATATATCCTTCAACAACCAAAGGTAAGACTATTTAGAAACTGATACTAAAGAGTGAAGAGGATGGGGCTGGGGGGAAAGTAGCTTTGGAAGTCAGCTCAGGAAGTGAGGGCAGAGTGGAAGGGGGAAGTCAGAAACCAGCACTGTCTTGAGGCAGCTGTGAAGGAGCCAGCAGCTGGGAGGAGAGACAGCTGGCCCAGTGAGTGGCTGACCTGGTGTGTCTCAGGAAAGGAAGCGGGGAGCAGCACACACCACAAACTTCTGCCTTGTGTATCTGACCTTCACAGCCTCACTCAGCATACCCCAAGAAAAAAGACACAGGGGAAGAAACAAATCAGGAAGGAAAACTGTGGTCCCAACAAAAAGCCACAGAATTAGAATAAAGGGGAAAGTGTCCTCCAACACAGGAGCCAGACGGAAGTCGCTGGTGGTGTGCACATAGTCTGGAAAGTCATGTGATGGGGACACTGATTCACAGATGAAATGGATTTAGGCATTGCAAGAAATTGTACCCTGCCATCTGTGTGTGCACTTCAGTGCAGGTGGGATCTGTGGGCCTCCTCATAAAACGTTACCAGAAGGATAAGCTTTATATACAGCCCTTGCAAATCAGGAAGGTGCTAGGAGAAAACCAGCTCAGTTATTGATAGCCTTTTTTTTTTTTTTTTCTTGCAGTGCTGGAGAGGAAACCTAGGGCCTCGCACATGCGAGGCAAGAGTTGTACCACTGCCAGCTCAGTAACTGAGAGACTTCAGTTTGGCCTGAGCAGGGAGAGTGGGTTTGGTTACCAGTTTCTTCATCTATAGTCTGCCTTGCCAGATCCACAGTGCTAACACACTATGGGGACAATTAGAGGACATACTTTCTTAAAAACAAAAACAAACAAACAAAAAACTATTGGATTTACAGAAAAGTTGAAGATATAATACAGAAGGTATGGCATACCTCCCCTCAAGGTCCCCCAACCTAACATCTTAGAAAATCATGGGGTATTTAACAAAACTAACCAATTAGCACTGGTGCTACACTACTAATTAAACTGTAGACTCTCTTTGGAGTTTCATTTTTTATTTTCTGTTACTGGGGATTGAACCCAGGTATACACTCCTATCCCTGTTTCCTCCTGCTCCTGCTCCTCCTCCTCCTCCTTCTTTTTTATGGTACTGGAGATTGAACCCAGGAGTATTCTCCCTCTGAGCTACACCCCCACCCCTATTTTATTGTTTTAGAAACACGGTCTCGCTAAGTTGCCTGCGCTGGCCTTGAACCTGCAATCTTCCTGTCTCAGCCTCCCAAGTAGTTTATTTATTGTGAAATAGGGTACCATTAAGTTGCTGAGGCTGGTCTCAAACTTGTCATCCTCTTGTTTCAGCCTCCCAAGTAATGAAATTACAGGTTTGTGCCACTGCACCTGGCTGGAGTTTCCTATTTTAATACAAGACAATTGAGTAGTAGTAAGAACTCTGATCTTGAGCAAATCACAGAGGTTCTTTCTTATATCCACCAATAAATAAGTAAAGTATCTTCTCTCACAGGGTTGTTGTGGGAATTAAATGAAGTGCAATAGGTGATATGGGTTTCTATATTCCAAATTTCTGCTTACTGAAATGAGCCACAATGGATAAAAGATAATTTTTAGATGCTTTTATAATTGGCTTAGTTAGCACTGCTACTGAAACTGCAGATAAAACCTGCAGCAGTGATCTATTTTACAGTGCTGAAACACCATTCTCAATTTGAAAGTGCACAGTTTTCACAGAGAAATGAGATTTTAGAAATGTGTTCATTTAAGCCAGCCTTCTCAAATATGACCAAATAGATTCTCAAGCAGATGAACAGTTTCCATAAGTTCCTACAATAATTTGTGTGTGTGTGTGTGTGTGTTGTGTTTCATTTTGACTAATTTTATGAATTATAAATTTTAAAGTAAAGATTCAAGGACAAGGAAAATCATTTTTTAGGTTTTGAACTATATTTCTGAAGAAAGCTTAGAAAAAAATGAGAATGATGTCAGTTCAGTTGCTATTTAGTTATTATCTCACTCAAAATTCCTGATAATGAGCTGGGCATGATGGCGCATACTTGTAATCCCAGCATTTGGGAGGCTGAGACCGGAGGATCCAGCTTCTCGGCCAGCACTCCGCAACTTAGTGAGACCCTGTTTCAAAATAAAGAATAAAAAATAGGGCTGGGGGTGTGGGTTCAATCCCCAGTACTGCAAAAAAAAAAAAAAAAAAAAGTTCCTGATAATGATTTGTAGTAATTTATTTACATTTAAAAATAGCTTTAGAAAATGTATGTACTAGGCCATGGTCCTTGCTTTGTTTCTCTCAGTTATTATTTAACTTTGAGTTTCCATTTCTTCATTATAAAATGAGCACAATGGAATAGATAGCTCTGTGTGTGTGTGTGTGTGTGTGTGTGTGTGTGTGTGTGTGTGTGTGTGTGTGTTTACTGGGAATTGAACCCAGGGGTGTTCTACCTCCAAGCTATATCCCCAGTGCTTTTTAGTTTTTGTTTGGAAACAAGGTCTCACTAGATTGCTGATAGTCTGGCCAAGTTACTTAGGCTGATCTGGAACCAGTGAACCTCCTGTCTCAGCCTCCCAAGTACTGAGATTATAGGAGTATACCACCACACCCAGCTAATAGATAGCTTTTTAAAGTTCACCAACACTGAAATCATGTGATTCTCTGTTCTTAATAAGGGGAGGCCTACAGTTAAAGAGAAACATCACTGCATCTACGATCTACATTTACAATTATTTTGTCTCTTTCTCTTTAACTTGATGTGCTTTTTATATAATGATATTCTTGGGGTTTGCATGTGTGTGTGTGTGATTTAAAGTCTTTCACGAAGGTATTTTCTCTGTGATCATTTGATATTTTTAGCACTGTATACACAGGAAGGCACAAACACAGCACACACTGAAGCCTAAACCTACCAGCCTGCCTGTAGACAAACTTTCTATGCTATTTAAGTTGTTCCCTAAATAGGCATAACAATGGGATAATCACACATCTTTTCTTAGAATAATGCCACTCTCACTTATTTTTAAAAAGACTAAACAGGCACACAGTTTTCTTACTTAAAACAAAAAATAAATATCTGAAGAAGTAGTTTTCCTCACCAAATCTATGATGTCTCTAATGGAGGGCAGTATCTCAAATTGACTTTTCTAGTGTAAAAATATAGAAAAATAAAACAAATGAAAGAGTTAATAGTTTGCTATCATGGCTTCTGAACTTTCAGATAAAATAACTGGAATATTACAGAATGGGTATAGGTCCAATTTGTAAACCCTATAAAGAACTTCTAAGAGGCTTTCAATTTTTTTCCCCCTTAGGAAAGATATCAAGATTGGGAAGAAAAAATTAAATATATAACAACTTGGATAAAGAAATTCTCTTGCAATCTGTCCACCCATAGCACACATTTTTTTTTTCTTCTTAGAGAGTCATTTGTGTTCTTTGCAGTGAAAATATTAGCACCACTCCCCTTTGGCTACGCTCCTGATAATCCCTGCAGTGAGATCAGGCATCTGTTCCTTAGCCTATTCAGGGAAAAGATATTAACTCTCAGGATACAGGGATGACGAAATCTCATCTACACCACCCATTGTGGTGTTTTCCCACAGAAAAGAGCGAGAGGCAGAATCTCTAAATATCTGATGTAATTACCATCTCTCGCAAGAGACATTCTGGTGCCTCTTCCTTTTGTGGGTTGAACTGTGGCCACCCAAACGATATGCTCCCCAACACTGTGACTGTGGGAAAGAAAGAAAAGAAAAAAGCATTCAAAGACTTGGGAAAGTACAGTAAGGAAAACTTTACTCAAGGTCATGGAGACAGGTTTGGGGAGCACTCACTGCCATAGGATTTTTGCAGTGAGAGAAGGAGATTAGGGTCAACCCCATATATGCATGTGCAAATGGGAAATTATAGCCAAGGAGCAAGATGGAGCTCAGTGGATAAAGCTAAGTGGTAACATCAGGAGTAAAGGAATTCTGACTTAGCAGTATTCTTGCTGAAGACATGCCAGGGGCAGGCACGGGAGGCGGGGGGGGGGGGATCAGATACTATCCATGGTAAGGGTTTCCTGATAAACTGACTCCTCCTCCTCCTCCTGTACTGGGGATTGGGCCCAGAGCTACATCCCCAACCCTGTTATATTTTGAAGCAGGGTCTCCATAAATTGCTGAGGTTTTTGCTAAGTTGCTGAGGCTGGCCTCAAACACTGCAGCCTCAAACTGGCCTCAAATCTGCTGCCATCCTCCAGTCTTGGCCTCCCGAGTACTTAGATTACAGACGTGTGCCATTGCGCCCCACTAGCAGGGTCCTTGATAAAAACGGGATTTTAAATAAGAAGTACACTGATAGGCCTAGACGGTGACACTAAAGTTTGATCAAGCAGAGAATCTTTGTCAATTGCTGTAGGTTGAATGTTTATGTCCTCCTAAAATTAAATGTTGAAACCTAATTCCCAGTGTGATGGCATTTGAAGTAGGGCCTTTAGATTTGTGAGGATGGAACCTTTGTGAATGGGATCAGTGCTCTTATAAGAAGAGACAAACAGGTGACCTTTCTCTCCACGATGTGAGGATACAGCAAGAAGGCAGCAAGCTGCAAGCCAGGATGAGCCCTCACTAGACCCCATGGGGAGAATTCATTGTTTCTTGGTCAAGTCGCCAGTCTATGGCATTTGATGTAGAACCCTGGCTAACTAAGATGGGGAACTTATTTGGAAAAAAGGATCTTTGCAGGTATACTTAAGGATCTCACCTAAGATTATCTGGATTGGATGGTCTCTAAATCCAATGGCTCGTGTCCTTAGAAGAAGCCAAGTGAAGCTGAGGCAGAGGCTGGAGTAGAGTGGCTACAAGCCAAGGAACATCAAGAACTGCTTACAACCAACAGAAGCTAAGAGGAGAGTGGAATGGATTCTACCTCAGAGCATCGGGAAGGATCCATGCCTGCACGTGGCTTCAGAATTCTGACCTCCAGAACTGGATGCTTGAAACTGCCCAGTTTGTGATAATTGGTTACAGCAGGTCTGGGAAACTCCTCTTACTCTGCTGGGAACTGCTTTTTCTTTCACTAGAGGTGTTGCAAGAATTAATTAATGTTGACAGTTTCCTCTTGTGAAGAACCCCTAGGAGAACCACTTGTTCCAAAGTGGAAGGGCTCTATGAGAACATTGCACAAGAGTAGAGTAGGAAACTGATCACCTATTTAGTGTGAGGTCTACTTAAAAATAAAGACACTGAGCCAGGCATGGTGACACACACCTGAAAGATCAGTATTTCAGAGCCTGAGATAGAAGATCTCAGGTTCAAGGATAGCCTCAGCAATTTAGTAAGCCCCTCAGCAACTTATCAAGACCCTGTCTCAAAATAAAAAATAAAAAGGGCTAGGAGTGTAGCTTGGTGGTAGAATACTCCTGGGTTTAATCCCTAGTACAAAAAATAAAAATAAAGACATTGAATTTTCTTTTTAACTGGGGATTGGACCTAGGGTCATTCTATCTCTGAGCTAAAAACTTAAGTATCTTTTATTTTTTTTTAAACAGGGGTCTCGCTAGTTTGCTGAGGGTCTTGCTAAATTGCCAAGGCTGGCCTCAGACCTGTAATTCTCCTGTTTCAGACTCTCTAGTAAGATTACAGGCATGTGCCACCACATCCAGCAAGACCCTGCATTTTTAGCATTATCCTTCAATGCCATGCTTAGATCATATACCTAAATCAACTCACTACATTCATTTACACTTCTTTTTTAAAAATTTTTATTGGTGCATTGTAATCATACATCTTTGTGAGGTACAAGCTGGTAGAGGCATATATATACACAGGAATCCCTGTGAAACCTGGAAAAGAACCCAGGTGTGGCCAGGGCCTGCAGATCCTGGCAGCTGTAGGGATGCTAAAGGCAGAGTTGAAGTCTCCACTCTAGGGTCTCCATTAATGTGACAGCACATCTCCGTGACTGCTCTCTTCTTTCTGTCTCTGCCTGATGTACCTTTCCTCTCCTTCCATCTTCTATTTGTTCACAGTTTCTAATTCTCCATAATTTTGATTTATTGACACTTTTTGCCTATTCAGTTAACCCCCGAAAGCTTCCTCTGATTGCTATTTCAAATTCAGGACACTGAGATTCTGATGGTCTCTATATGGTCAGGGATGCTTGTGTCAGACTTTTGGGTGGGAAGATGAAGACTGGCTCCCCTCAGACTCTATGCCACTCCTGGTCCATTGGGCCATTCCTTGGGAAGGGCAACATCAACATCTCAGCCTTTCCCTGCTCTCCCCAGCAGAGCCAGGTCATTGCATGCTGGGGTAGAGTTGTGGTGCCCTCTTGTGAACACTTTAGGCATTACAAGAACCATGATTTTCTTCCAGAATTGTTTTCAAATTGTAGATATATTTGCTTTAGGATGATGAAATGAATGAGAAGATGACACCAGAATTTTAAGAAGGAGTGGGATGGAATATAATAGATAAAAGTACACTGTCATTACTAAGACCAGTATTTTGTAAAACTTGTTTTGTGTGTGTATGTGAAATGATATTCGAAATATTTAACCTTGACCTTTCGTGGATGGACAAGGTTGTGATGTGAAATGCTTTTGTTTTGTTTTTCTAGAGATTGGGTCTTTCTATGTTGCCTGGGCTGGTCTGGAATTCCTGGACTCAAGTGATCCTCCCTCCTAAGCCTTCCAAGTAGCAAGGACTATAGGCAGGCACCACTGTGCTCTGCTTGAAATGTTTATTATTTATTTTAGGGGGTGTTGGTAATGGCTACTGAATCCAGGGGGTTCTATCACTGAGCTATACCTCCATATGTATTTTATTTCTTATATTTTGAAACAGGGTCTAAGTTGCTGTGCACTGGCCTCAAACTTTCGATCCTCTCCTCTCAGCCTCCCAAGTCCTGGGATTATAGGCGTGCATCCACTGAGCCTGATTTTAAAATATTTATTTTTTCATATAGGTCATGCCAAAAGAGTTTAAAAGATATTGTTCTAGAATACAACTCAATATAGCTATTCATCAGAGTTGTTAATACTTTTTATAAATGTTCTATAACTCACATAAGGAACCCAGTGGTTCTCTCTCTTCTCTCCTTTGCAATACTCCTAAGGCATACAACACATTCCCACCAGTAAGAGAGGCCCTCGGTAATTTGGAAACACTCTTATGACATTTTTCTCAGGTATGTGTCCTTACTTGACACACATATTCACTCCCCTCACACACACATACACTGAGATTCACTGATTTTAACCACTTTCCTAACATTGGATGGTTAGATGAGAGTTTGGAGAAGAAGTGGAGTGGATTGGTTAAGAACATGTATGCTAGAGCTACACTGCTGGGGTTCGATTTCCACTCTTTCATGTAGTGGGTATGTGACCAGGTTACTTAATATCTTTGTGCTTCAGTCCCTCATCTGTAAATCTGTAAGATAGAGATCATCATCACCATCAATATCATTGTCATCATCTCCCCCATAGGGTTGTTTGTGAGATTTGGATGAATTAACCTGTGTGAAGTACTCGAGCAAGTGTCTTGGATTAAATGTTAGCTATTGTCGTCGTCGTCGTCGTCGTCGTCGTCGTCATCATCATCATTTAAAGGGTTTCACTAAGTTGTTGAGAGTCCACGAAGTTGCCGAGGCTGGCTGCGATCCTCCTGTCTCAGCCTCCCAAGCGCTGGGATCACAGGCGTGCATGTACCACCACACGGAGCCAGCTGTTGTCATTATGTTGTATCCATTTCTCACTATTACAAATAAAAACATGCATACAATGAACATCTTTGCAGCAAAATCTTTGGAAAACAGACTTCATTAAGCCTACTTATGGAAAAAAATTGCAAGGTGAAATATGTACATTTTTTAAGTTTATAGGAATTTTGTTAAATTTTCCACTTGAAAGGATCTTCAAACACCAATATCCAAGAGCCCATTTCTCCAAACCTAGTCAGCATTGAATTTTCTGATTTCAAACAAAGCACCTTGAGAATTTGATCTGAGAATAATGAAGCTCATTATTATGTAAATTTGTTTATCTGACTCCTAGTGAGGTGGAACAATTTTTTTTTTATACTTTTTGTTTGTTTTTTGCAGTACTTGGAATTGAACCCAGGGGTATTCTACCTCCAATCTTCATCTCCAGCCCTATTTTTATTCTTTATTTTTAAACAGAGTCTCACTAAGTTGCAGAGTGCCTCACTAAGTAGCTGAGACTGGCCATGAACCTGCAGTCCTCCTCAGCCTCCCAAGTACTGGGATTACAAGCCTGCACCACCACACCTGACTGGTCACTTGAGTTTGACCCTCCAGTAGATCATCTGGAGAGTAGTGTATCCTGAATCAGCCTTACTTTTACACCTATCTATTTCCCAGTTAGCTTTCAAGGCTCTCATCTTTTAATCTTCCACTCTACCCAAGCGCAAAGTCCACACATAATTGGTTCCAAAGCATCTTGGTCAAATTAAGTATCACAGTCACCACATCTGATCTCTGCAGTGAATTTTTTAGCAGAATTATCCAGCGGTCATGAAAGCGAAGACATTGGATTGATTTTTTTCCCTGCTGAGGACTGGATGATTATATGAGGACATTTAAATGTGTTCCTCTCTCATTACTGCTTCTCTCTGGTGGTCATATGTTGAAACTTCCCCTCTTGAAAAAAAAGAATCATGTTCATATTTGACACGACATAAATATTGTAGTTCCAAATGAGACTTGCCTATTTATAATCAGGAAATACTCATAAAGCACCTACAGTGTACAGAGCATGGGGAGGTATGTGTGTGGGAGGGAGGGGAGGCTTATGTACACACAAAGTATAAAATTCTTTCCCTTCCTGCAAGGAAGTCAGCCTTCAGCTGTGGAGGGAAGAATTTAGCACAATAGGACCCAAACCCAGAACCCATACAAGGTAGGAGGATAAGGGGAGAATCCCACTCATGCATGTCTAAGCTGGGCTCCCAGAGGGCTCCATCTCCAGGGAGCAACAATGGAAATTGATGATCTCAAACCTTGATGTTGGCTGGAGAAAAAAGAAAAAAAAAATCCATGTGAATTTGAGACTCTCTGGCCACAAAATATCCTCACGATAGGAACACAGCCCCCCCAAACAGCACTATCAGGATTCTCTGGGAAAAAAGAAACACCATCAGGACAAGAATTTAAGGTAGTCCTAGGCTCCTGGCAGACACAGACATATATTCTCCCTGGAGGAAAACACCTTAAATTTAGGCCACCGAGAATCCCCACAGATAAAGTTCCAAATAATATGAACTGGCTGTCAAAAGCAACAGCATTGAGCCGGGGCGTGGTGGCCCACACTTGTAATACCAGCATTTGGGAGGCTGAGACCGGAGGATCCGAGTTCATGGCCAGTCTCAGCTGCTTAGTGAGGCACTCTGAAACTTAGTGAGACCCGGTTTCAAAATAAAGAATAAAAAAAAATAGGGCTGGGGGTGTAGCTCGAAGGTAGAACGCCTCTGAGTTCAATCCCCAGTACCGCAAAAAAAAAAAAAAAAAGCAACAGCATTCACAAACAGTCTTGAATGAGAGCTGGCAAGAAAAAAAAAAGGCACCAGACGCCAGCGTCCAGACCACAAAGACGCCAGCTACAAGAATTATGAGGCAAGAGGCAGAAGCAGATGGTGACCAAGATCCTCCAGCAATCCTCTGCCCACAGACACACCCAACAGCCATCCACACACCAAACTACCTTTCTCAAGAGCTAAGGAAGCCCAGTGATAGGCTGTAGTGCCTAGGTTTTAGTGTAATAATGAGAAAAGATATGCAAGGAGTGTGTGGTACATGCCAGTAATCCCAGTACTTGGGAGGCTGAGAAAGGAGAATCCCAAGTTTGAGACCAGTCTCAGCAACTTAGTGAGACCCTGTTTAAAAAAAAAAAGGAGAGCTGCCTATATCACCTCCTCCCCAACTCCAAACTGTGTACAGAGAACCGCCTCCTGCTTGGGAAGGGAGAAGGAATTAAGTCTAGGCCTTAGACTTCAAACCCAGTACCAGGCCAGCAGTGCTGAAACCCAGTGCTGGACAGAACTCCCAGAACTCCCTGCCTCCAGGCGATGCCCATAGGGCTGGGCCTCTGGAAGTGCATTAGCCAGGAGGACAGTATCAGCAAGTGGTAAGACTTTCATCAATCTAACAAGACCCTGTTTGAAGAACAAAATCATGTTCTTCGCAGGGAAATGGATGCAACTGGAAAACATTATGTTAAGTGAGATTAGCCAGTCACAAAGAGTAAGGAAGCATATGTTCTCCCTAATATGTGGATGTTAGGGAGAAGATGGGACATAAGAGGGTCCCCAGATGAAAAAGTAGAGACCCTCGATAAACAAAGAAGTTGATTTAACCGAAGGGAATGGACGGGGGTGGGGTGGGGGAGCATCCTAAGGCACATGATGTACTTACACAATTATATCAAGATCACTCACTGAACTGAACTTGAGAGGGAGGGAGGGCGAGGGAGCGGGGTGGGAATTGGGGAAAGGGTCAGTTGAGAAATGTGTGCACATTTGTCTTTATCAATTTGTATCTAACAAAAATGTATATATACAAAGCACGAATTATTTCAATAAAAAAAATAAAATAGGGCTGGGAATGTAGCACAGAGGTATAATGCCCCCGCATTCAATCCTCAGTCACACACACATACACACACACACACACACACACACACACACACACACACAAAATAAATAAATAAATACATAAAACATAGCTATTTTAAGGAAACTCAATGAGTTTCAAGAAATATAGAAAATTGATTTAATACTCTAACAGAGAAATGCAACAGAGAGATGGAAGCAATTAGAATCAAACATAAATCCTTGAGCTGAAAAATATGCTAAGCAAAAATAAAAACAATAGAAGCCATCAACAGCAGAATAGATCAAACAGAACAAAGAATTAGTGAGGTCCAAGTCAGTCTATTTGAAAATACACAGTTGGAGGAGAAAAGAGAAAAAAGAATGATGAGAATAAAGAGAGCTTATAGGAATTTTGAGATAGCATTAACAGAGCAAATATTTGTATTATTGGGGTTTGAGAGGAATGTCAAAGAGGTAGAAAGCTTATTCAAAGAGATGATAACAGAAAATTTTTCAGACCTAGAGAAGAATACAAGTATCCAGACACATGAAGGTCAAAGACATCCAGTCAGATTTAACTCAACCAAGTGTACCCCAAAGCATATCACAATCAAATTCTCAAAGGTGAAAGAGGAAGAGAAGATTCTCAAGGCATCCAAAAGAAAGAAGCAACATGTAAAGATATCCCAATTTGCCTGAGAGCAGACTTCTCAGTAAAAATCCTACAGCTCAGGAGAGATGGGTACGAGATTTACATAGTACTAAAGGGAAAAAAACAATACAAAACCTGCCAAACAAGAATATTGAGCCCAGCAAAGCTATCCTTAGGATTGAAGGAAAGATAAAGACATCCTCAGACAAACAAAACATGTCCTACAGGAAATGCTAAAAAGAGTTCCTTAAACCAAAGAGACATTCATGAGAAAGAAGAAAACATTGGAAAGTATAAAATGTATAAAAAGTACAAAAAATTTTGAAACACTCTAATAATGTAATCATATGTGTAAACCATTTGTATCTTCAGTAAGAAAGACTAAAAAGCAAAGCAACTGAAAAATAACTACATAAATATATTAAAAGATATAGAAAGATATAAACCAGTACATTAAAAATTCAAAATGTGGGGAGAAATGGAATGCAACTAGAAAGTTTTCTTGTTAGTATGTTTTCTCTGTTTCCTTTCTCCTCTTTTTTCCTCCCTCAATACTGGGGATTGAACTTAAGGGCACTCTACTGGGGGCTACATCCCAGCCCTTTTTCAAATTATTTGTGGCACTGGGGATTGAACCCAGGGGCTTGTACCTCTGAGCCATACCCTCAGCCCTATTATATTTTTTATTTTGAAACAGAGTCTTGCTAAGTTGCTGAGGCACTCACTAAGTTGTTGAGGCTGGCTTTGAACCTGCAATTGTCCTGTCTCAGACTCCCAAGTACTTGAATTACAGGCACACACCACCATGTCCTGTACCCCCAGTCGTTTAATTTTTTTTTTTAAAACTTTTGAGACAGGACCTCACTAAATTGTCTAGGCTGGTTTTGAACTTGTGATCTTCTGTCAGCCTTCAGAGTCATTGAGATTACAGGTGTGTGTCAATGAGCACAGCTTCTTTCTTATTGTTATAACCATGTTTATTACAATTTCAAAACAGCTTGTTAAGCTCAAGAAATATTTTTGTAAGTCTCATAGTAACCAGAAAGCAAAAATCCAGAACAAACCAAAAATACTAAGCAAAGAATCAAAACATGAGACGGTACCCGGCGCCTTGTGCACCGGCGCCCCGCGCCTGGAGCTGCACCGCCGAGGAGCCAGGCCCTGAAACAGCATCCAGCCCCCTGCGCCCCGGTGCCCTGCGCCCCGAGCTGCGCCGCCGAGGAGCCAGGCCCTGAGACAGCATCCAGTGCCCTGCGCCCCGGTGCCCTGTGCCCTGAGTTGCGCCCCCGAGGAGCCAGGCCCTGAGACAGCATCCAGTGCCCTGCACCCCGGTACCCTGTACCCCAGAGCTGCGCCCCAGCTGAACCAGGTCCCGAGACGGGATCTGGCGCTCTGCGCCCCCGGAGTCGCGCCACCGAGCAGCTAGGCCACCAAGAGGGGATCTGAAGCAACGGAGATCAGCCTGATGCTGTGAGCTGCAAAATCCACGGCGGGCATAGCTAAAAGCCCAGGCGTGGGGTGGGGACCCCTGTGTCTCCACGCACTACCTAGGCGGATAACACCGAACCATCTATACTGCCTGGAAC
>PVLC010011922.1:5548-45847 GCA_004027655.1 Graphiurus murinus
CGGTACTGGGGATTGAACTCAGGGGCATTCTACCTCCGAGCTATACCCCCAGCCCCATTTTTTATTCTTTATTTTGAAACCGAGTCTCACTAAGTTGCGGAATGCCTCACTAGGTAGCTGAGGCTGGCCGCGAACCCGGATCCTCCGGTCTCAGCCTCCCGAATGCTGGGATTACAAGCGTGCGCCACCACGCCCGGCTGAAACACAGTATTTTTAACACAATAAAATGTTCAGCCATAACTGGATTTTGTTTAATAACAACAATGTACTATATCTTTGTAGTGCATTTCATGACTATTTCTTGGCACTGGTGTTTTGAGGGCTGGGTGCTAGTCTATGATAAAGTTTTTGCTATTCTTTGGCAAAATGAAAATAGCTATGAGCTAATTAAATGTATTAAAATGAGTTTAATACATTTCTACTTAAATGGATGCCTTCTATTCAGAGATATGGTCTACTTTTCAAATGTATCTTTTATGAAAAATGAAACCTTTCCTAAAAAAATAAAACCATGGCAACTGTTACCAGGTTTTATTACTTTAACTTTACTGGCAAACTTAAATTGATAGTGCTCTCCACTTTTTTTCTTTTCGGTACTGGTGATTGAACTCAGGGGCATTCTACCTCCGAGCTACACCCCCAGCCCTATTTTTTTTATTCTTTATTTTGAAACTGTGTCTCACTAAGTTGCAGAGGGCCTCACTAGGTAGCTGAGGCTGGCCATGAATCCGGATCCTCCAGTCTCAGCCTCCCATCTGCTGGGATTACAAGCATGCGCCATCCGGCTAGTGCTCTCCACTTTTAAAAATCTAACTGAGCCGGGTGTGGTGGTGCATGCTTGTAATCCCAGCATTTGGGAGGCTGAGACCGGAGGATCAGGGCTCTCGCCAGCCTCAGTTACCTAGTGAGGCATTCTGCAACTTAGTGACCACCCTGTTTCAAAATAAAGAATAAAAAAATAGGGCTGGGGTGTAGCTCGGAGATAGAATGCCCCTGAGTTCAATCACCAGTACCACCGAAAAAAAAAAAAAAAAAAACTAACTGACTGATGGACATGGCAGCACATGCCTATAATCCTAGTAGTTGGTAGTACTTGGGAGGCTGAGACAAGAGGTCACAGGTTTGAGGACAGGCTCAAAAATTTGCAAGACCCTGTTTCAGGGAAAAAAAAAAAAAAGCTGGAAACAAAAAATTAAAAAAATCTAATGGGAGCCACATGCACTGGAGAGGCTAAAACAGGAGGATCATAGGTTGAGGTCAGCCACAGCAGCTTAGTAAGACCCTCAACTTAGGAAACACTATTTCAGAAACAAAACAAGAGCCGGGGTATAGCTCAGTGGTAGAATACTCCTGGGTTCAATCCCCAGTGCCAAAAACCAAATCAACAAAAAACATCCTAGTCCCCAAACATTATGTTTTAGAACTACTGGGGTTTGGAATAAGACATAAATGTATTCAAATCACAGCTTGGTGACCTTCTAGCTGTGTGACTAGACCAACTACTTTTTTGAGCCTCAGTTTTCTCATCCGTAAACTCTACAGTTGCTGGAAAGATTACTTCAAATTAACATATAAATTCTAGAGTCAGAAAAAGATGTTCTTTTATACTTGGCAGACATGGATTTGATCTCTTTCTGGATCCTAGAAATCAATCAAATCTTGACTGCCTTTTCAATCCTGAGAAAAAGTCTCACTCCCTTATGATCAATCTCTTCATACATATTTTGAAGTGTTCCCTTACTGCTAGCATTTTCAGAGACCTGAACTAAGCAGTTTCCTACCTGTAGATACTATATTTCCTACTTGAAGATCTTGTACAGTCAGCCTCTCCTCTGCTGAGAACATACTGAAGATTTTCTTCTTTTTAAAAAAATGTGTGTTGTGAGCCGGGCGTGGTGGTGCACGTTTGTAATCCCAGCATTTGGGAGGCTGAGACCGGAGGATCTGGGTTTGCAGCCAGCCTCAGCTACCTAGTGAGGCACTCCGCAACTTAGTGAGACCCTGTTTCAAAATGAAGAATAAAAAATAGGGCTGGGGGTATAGCTCGGAGGTAGAATGCCCGAGTTCAATCCCCAGTACAGCAAAAAAGAAAAAAAAAATGTGCGTGTATATAATCTAGAGTCTATCTCCTACATCTGAGCAGCCTTTTGAATCAAATTTCTTTACTTGTCATTTTACAAGTGACTCCATCAGGTCCAAAATGAATTGTGACCCAACATCCATCACCAACTTGTTCATCTATTTAGGGTAACTGACAACCTCTAATAATTTCAAAATACAAGTATTTTTCACTATTCAACTTTTACATGATCACTTTGTGGCACACAACAGCAACACCACTGTCCTTTCCTTTCTTCTTAAAACTAATCTTCCATCTTGGTTTCTCTAACTAGGCCTCTTCAAATGTATTTATTTTTTAACAGATTGGTCTTCTTATCTCAGTCAAATCCTGAGCTTTAACTATCAATTATATACCAAGCACTCCTAGATCTAGACACCTAAATCTCTAAGATTTCAGATTTCTCCCTTAAACTCTAGACTGGATATCTCACCCTGTATCCTACTGCCCTTCCCCTCTTCTTTCTTATATCACCTCCTATTTCCTGTGTATACTTTTCCAATTCTCTCAACCACTGAGTGTTACGTTACTAATTTCTAACTCATACCCTTTTAATCCATACTCTACATTGCTATTGGGTGATGTCACTTTCTTGTTTAAAATTTTTAGTAGGCCTTACACACCTTCTTGAATAAGCATAAATTCTTTAGCATGACACAGATGATCCCCTCTTACCTCTTCCTGGGGTCCTGGTCTCTAGCCTTATTTCTGAGCATTTCTCCATTTAATCTACTAAACAAGCTGTTTCTGGAGAGACATGTTCTTTTTTGCTCTGATGTCTTTGTGCACACTGCTAATTCTTTGTTGGTAAAATATTTCCCAACTTAACAACTACCCTTTAAAAACGTTTACTTTTTTTTTTTTTAAGTCTTTTTCAGTTTTACTTCTTTACCTAGGAAAAATAAAAATCTAAATAATAAAAATCAGCCCATGTTGACTGATTAAGATAATCTCTTTGAAAACTTCGTTTGGATTTTTGTGTGCACATGTGAATGTATTAGGTTATGAAGCAAAATATCTTTCTTAAGAATTTTAACACAAAGTATTCAAAGCCATTATCCTAGGGATTTGCATCAGAAAGTCCTTTATATATAAAAAAGTCCTACTCATTGTTACCACTTTACTGCCCTAAATCTTTAATAAAAGTGACACTGAGGTCTGTTAAAAAGCTCTGAGCTAGCCGGGCGTGGTGGTGCATGCTTGTAATCCCAGCATTTGGGAGGCTGAGACCGGAGGATCTGAGTTCTCGGCCAGCCTCAGCTACCTAGTGAGGGACTCCGCAACTTAGTGAGACATAAAGTGTTTCAAAATAAAGAATAAAAAAATAGGGCTGGGGGTTTGGCTCGGAGGTAGAATGCCCCCGAGCTCAATACCCAGTACCGACAAAAAAAAAGTTCTGAGCTGCCAGGTGTGGTGGTACGCATGTGCCTATAATCCCAGAATCTGAGAGGCTAAGACAGGAGGTTCAAGACCAGGCTTAGAAATTTAAGGAGACCCTCAGCAACTTAGTGAGACCCTGTTTCAAAATAAAATAGGGCTAGGGTATAGCTGTGAAATAGAACACCCCTTGTAGTTCAACAAACAAACATCCTCTAAGCAAAATGTAACCTGTAAACTGGATGTGTTAGCTTGTTTCTGTTGTCTCAGCCACTTTGAAGGCTGAGAAAGGAGCACTTCTTGAGTCAGGGGTTCAAAGCCAGCCAACACAGCAACATCTCATTTCAAACTCAAAACCAAAATGTAGCCTATGGTATTTCAGAAATAGGCTTGCCAACACAAGTTACTAAATGATATTTTCTTTGCTAACCGAAGTGCAGAGAATAATTTTTTACTTTGGGGGTTGGGGATAATAGAGTTAGAGGGTTAAAAATTATCAACATACCAAGCAAGATAACTAATCAGAAACAATATATAGGTCATAGTCTTCAGATGATGTTTTTGGGAAAAATTTATTATATCAACTATGTCATCTGATTTTAATTTTCAAAACATCTAAACTCAGAAGCCAAACAAATTTGTTGCAATTTATAAACTGATAACATCTTCTATTTTTGTTCCTGGCACCTACTTTACTTCAGATTTGTTGGAATTAGAGACTTGACCGTACCAATTTAATGAGGTTATTTCAACTCCTTTCCTTCTTCATCCTGATCTACATTAAGCATACACTGTGCTTTTCCCCCCACCCCTTGTGGAATTGGGACAGAACCCAGGGACTCTAGTATACTAAGCAAGAGCTCTACCACTGAGCTACCCCGTACTCATTTTTCTTAATACTATCATTTTATGTGATAAATCTTAACTACGCCAACAAACCCATAATGAAAATAACTTATTTCACTGCGTGTAGTGTTTTTAAGGGTAAAGACCTTTAATTATTATCAATTATAATATCACCTTCTCAGACACCGACAAGTTTCACAGAGGAAAAATGAAAAGCCATAACTACAACATTAATTGCATTTATTCTAATAATTTTCTAAAGGCTATAATGTAATAGTATAATGCATTTATTTATTTATTTTTTGTGGTACTAGAGATTGAACTGAGAGGCATTCTACCTTCAAGCTATGCTCCCAGCCCGATTTTATTTCTTATTTGGAAACAGGGTCTCACTAGAGTCTCAGTACTTGCTGAAGCTGATTTTTCAAATGAAAAAAGGTTTTAAAATGCTTAAAAATAAGAAATAAATGAATGACTACAAGTTAAGGAAATATATTACTGCACTGACTGGTTCCTCAGAATGGGTGAGATAAACATTTGTCAAATAATGACAAACATAATTATAAGCTGATATAGATTATGAAAATAAAGCATGGAGTGTTATATGAGAACAAAGTAGGGGATGGGAGGTAAGCCCTTTCACTTGTTATCTCTTTATCTTAATGATAACTTTTCTCAGACTATCATCCTTTCACACATGAAGAAATTAAGTCCTCAGGTTGTTAAGTTATTAACTTGTCCACGTTCACATAACTTATATGTGGGAGAGCCAGGAACACAGGTTTAACGTAAAGACTATATTCTAGTCCACTGTTCCTGGATTTTGCTCATATCTGCATAGCTGATTACCTCAGTGAATGCACGTCTTTGCTCATTCTCCCCTATTCAAAGAGGCCTAACATGGCCGCTACTGTTAACAGGCCAAACTTCTGATTTGCCTTGCCCTCTTCTTTACTTACTCGCTTTACCACTCTCTAACACATAAGACATTCTTTTGTGTGGATATATTTTACTATGGTCCTCTGCTAGGCAGTAGATTCTAAGAAGTAAGGAATCTTTGCTTATTTTGTTCAGAGATGGACCCTCCTATCAAAAAAATAAGCAGCAATAACAAAAACCTAGAATAGTGTCTAGTACATACATAGTAGACACTGGCCCATTTTTCCTTTCCAACTTTTCATTTTTAGCTATATGCAAAAACTTGTTTAATAATTTCACTTCTATTTCCTGAGAAAACAAAATAGGCCTTGTATCTGAGCCAAATACACATTTAAATAATACATTTATTCTAAAATTCTACTCAGTTAAAAAATTAAAGCCAGAATAAAAAGTGATAAAAAGACATGTAACAAACTGGGACATGGAAGAAACAGAGGATGATCAATGATTAGTATTTAAGAATACCTGCAGCCGAGCCTGGTGGTGCACACTTGTAATCCTAGCATTTGGGAGGCTGAGACCAGAGGATCCGGGTTCATGGCCAGCCTCAGCTCAGTGAGGCACTCCGCAACTTAGTGAGACCCTGTTTCAAAATAAATAATAAAAAATAGGGCTAGGGGTATAGCTCAAAGGTAGAATGCCCCTGGGTTCAATCCCCAGTACTGCAAAAAAAAAAAAAAGAAAGAAAGAAAGAATACCTGCCATGTGCCATGTTTGCCATGTTCTATGATGCTTTTGTTTTTCTTGGTAGTGGGGATTGAACCCAAGGGAGATCTACCTCTGCGCTTCATCCCCAGCTCTATTTTAGTTTTGAAACAACCTCACTAAAGTTGCTGAGAACCTCACTAAATTATTCAGGCTGGCTTTCAACCTGCAATCTTCTGGTCTCAGTCTCCAAGTACTGGGATTACAGGAATGGGACACCATGCGTGACCAACTTTTTAGAGGCTGAATGTGGGCCACAGATGAAACTTAAAATCAGAGTACAGATTGAGTATCCCTTATCTGAAATGTGTGGGACCAGAAGTCTTTCAGATTTTGGAATATTTGCATGGCTTTATTAGTTGAGCATCCCTAATCTGAAAATTTGAAATCTTTGAGTGTTCCCAAATCTAAAAGTTTAAATTCTTAATTTTAGATTTCAGATTAGGGAGTCTCAGCCTGTATTCTAAAACAATGTCTCTCAAACCATATGGATTACAAAATCCTGTTAAATTAAAGAAAAAAGTTGGAATGACGGGGTTGCCAAGTTTTAATTTTACTAAAAAGATATATTAAAAACTAAATATAATTGCTATTACTATAATTTTACCAGAGCCCATTAATATAAAAAGGGGAATTCCAGTTTAAAAAAAAAAACAAAAACCTAAAACTGTTAAAACCTTATTTAAAAAGAAAAAAAAAAACACAAAAAATGGTAAATTTGAAATTTAAATTTTTCTAATCACTAAATGACACCATAACATGAAAAGGCATGCTAAATGCTGGAAGAAAGCATCTTTACGGCCTACCGAGTATTATGATACAGAATATATACAAACCATTATAAATCAACAACAAAAATTAATACTGAATAAGTGATTCATGGTGACGAACGGCCAATAAACAAATGAATGACAAATAATCAATCACACAAGTAACTGGGAGACACAAACGAAAACTACAGTAAGGTAGCATTTGGTACCACTTAGAATGGCAAAAATCAAGAAGTCAAATATTTGTAAGGTAGAAAAAACACACATCTTCTCATCCATTACTGGCATGATCACTTTGGAGAGAAAACCAACAGCTATTTAATAAAGTAGAAGAAGCTCATACCCTGTTGCTTAACAATCTACTACTAGACTTATATACTACTGTGATCTTTCTCAATAACAGCTTTTTGGTTGTTATAATGAGTGAGGGCGCTACTAAATTAGAAGTCAGGGATACTAGACACTCTTCCTACATAAAGATAATGTTGTTCCATGTCCCTTGATTTTTAACTATTCTCTGGACACTCTCAGTTGGGAACAGGGAGAAGAAAAACAAAAACAAGGTTTTAGGTTTTATCCTAAGGTTTTTATACATTTTTGTATTGTTTTCAGACATATGGTGAGCCGGGCGTGGTGGCTCACGTTTGTAATCCCAGCATTTGGGAAGCTGAGACCGGAGGATCCAGGTTCCCGGCCAGCCTCAGTCACCTAGAGAGGCACTCAGCAACTTAGTGAGACCCTGTTTCAAAATAAAGAATAAAAAATAGGGCTGGGGGTATAGCTCGGAGGTAGAATGCCCCTGAGTTCAATCCCCCGTACTTAAAAAAAAAAAAAAAAGACATATGGTGGTTTTTACTGTGTAAAAAGGGAAGATTCACTTGGGTGGGTGGGTGGGGAGGGGGTTCAAATTTCCTTGTTTCAGAAAACTATTGTGACCAATTGTGCTGTTTTTGATATCTGAATGAACAGTGCAATGTTAACAGTGAAATACACATTACTTTATTATAAATTACTGCTTATATTTTATAGTTAGGACTTTTTTTTTTCTTTTTGCAGTACTAGGGATTGAACTCAGGGGCATTCTACCTCCAAGCTACACCCCCAGCCCTATTTTTTATTCTTTATTTTGAAACAGGGTCTCACTAAGTTGCGGAGTGCCTCACTAGGTAGCTGAGGCTGGCCGCGAACCTGGATCCTCTGGTCTCCGCCTCCCAAATGCTGGGATTACAAGCATGCGCCACCACGCCCAGCGGCAAGGGCATTGTTTTTAAAATGTGGATATTTACTGTTAGGGTTTTCATTTTATGCAGTATAAGAGAAATTGTAAACTATTTAGTATAAAAATGGAATAGTGGATCAAAATCTACTGTCCTGGAGAAGTCTTGCACATATATCCAAATAAACATACAGTTTTGCTTACAGACATTTTGAGAAATGCGTTTTTAGGTGACTTCATTATTGTGAGAATATCATAAGAGTATACTTACACAAACTAAATGGTTAGGAAGTCATTAGGTGATATAATCTTCTGAGACTACTATTGTATATGCGACCCATCATTGACCAAAACATTGTCATGTGATGCATACCTACATACAAGAATATTCCCTACAGCACTGTTAAATAGTAAACTATTGGAAACTATTATAATTATGTGCAGAAAGTTGGTACAGTCACATAATGGAGCACATACCCTATGGTAATAGAAACAAACTGGAGTTATCTGAATAAACTGATAAATCTTAGCCAAGTTGAGTGAAGCAAGCTAGCTACACATAGGTAGGAATATTTTACTTATTTATTTATTATTTATTTTTGTGGCACTGGGATTGAACTCAGAGGGGTTCTACCTCTGATCTAGACTTCCAGTCCTATTTTTATTGTTTTAATTTTGGAACAGGTCTCACTAAGTTGCTGAGACTGGCCTTGAACCTGAGATCCTGCTGTCTCAACTTCCCAATTATTGGGATTACAGTTGTGTACCACCATGCCCAACTGAACATTCTATTCAAATAGAGGTTTTTTGTTTCTGAAATGTGGTCTGTGATGCCCAAGCTGGCCTCATACTCCTGATCTCAAGTAATCCTCCTACCTTAGTCTCCTGAGTGCCAAGACTACAGATGTGCACCCATCACATTTGGCCTAAATAGCTTTAAAACAAAACCGAATTACTTAATGTTCAGAGATATAAAGGTATGCAGTTAAGTATAAACACATAGAAAGGACCCATGTCAATTTTGGGTTAGTGGTTGGTAGGGGAAAGAGATTTAAGAGTATTACAAGTTAAGAGTATATCTCACTTTGATTTATAGTTTTATTTCTTTAATTATGGGACAAATGAATGGTCATTATATTGTGTATCACCAATATTTACATTGCTATGTTATTTCTCAGTTCACCTGGACTGACAAAAACTGATGGTCATAGATGTGTTCAGAAAACACTGCTCCAAAGAAAAGGATTTGGGACTAGAAGGCAAAAGATCCAGGTTCAAGTTTTGGTTCTGATTCTTAATTATTAGCTACTTTAGGCAATTCAAGTAATTAATTTCTCTGGGATTTACTTATTTTATCTGTAAAAAAAAAAAAAAGAAAAAGCCATGAAACAACTTTTCCTTTCCAATTCATAAAATTGGGTTTGAGAGGCAAATGGGGTATGCGAGTACAGGAAAGGTGGGAGAAATTTTAAGAAAAGGAAAACCTTGGTTTGATTACAAATAAAGTCAGGAAATAAAAGTTAAAATCAAATCAGTAAATAAACCAAAAGTTAATAAACTCTATTTTCTTGTCATCATTGATTCTTAAGATACTATCAATGCTAACATGGAAATTTTAAGTTAACCAATTAATACTCTTAAACAGATTAATGTCACATAACCCAGAGTAACAGTTGTTTATATGGTCCTCATTGCCTTTTCTATAAAGTTAGCAGGTGGCACATTTTATTAGCTCTATATTACAGATGGAGAAATTGACTCAGATGTGTGATAGCATGCCTGGAGTTGTAGAACAATTTTTGGTTACAGAATGTGGAACAGACACCTATTTGCCTAGATTTACTGTGTTCAGTAAGCTACTAAGAACATTATTTTCCTATAATGCTCTATATGGTTTTGTTTGTCCCAGGAAATAAAAAAATTCTTTGTCATTTCATACCTATTTCAAAATGGGCAAAGATAGTGAAGGAAACAAGCCGCAAATCAACTAGAGTGCTGCACACCAAGGGACAAAATTAAACCTGCCTAGCCTGCTGAAAATCTAATCCTATCCTTGCCAATTAACCTTATTAATATTACAGTACAAGAAAAGAGAGGTCAAAATATGGGAGAGGGTGCTATTCATGTCTTCCTGGATCTCAAATACTACTGCAATTAAGACCCAACAAAGACTCTATCTTTCATAAGTTAACACATTACCTTCACAGTTAAAGTAATGCCACTATCACATCCTCCAAAATAAAACTTGCCAACAACCATGGATTTGGGCAGTCCCAGATCAGAACACTGACAATCCTGGTAATTCTCAAAATACTGTATTGACTATGATTAGATATGTTAACCAAATGAGTTCATGTGACAAGTACATGAAGAAAACAAATTCTTTATGGAGGAAAGATCATTTACTGTAAATCTCCTGGTTAACGTAAGCAAATGAATGTTATTCCACCGTGCACCTAACTTTCTACTCCGACTCAATAGGTAGTTTTAAATGCTGACACAGGGTGTCCAAAATTCTTTTTACTTGCTGGAGGCTTTAACAAAAAAAACCAATGAATCATCTTATGGGCCAAACAATATGGATTTTATAAAGTACTAGAGAGGAATACCTTTCATAAACAGCCAAAATTTAAAGGTCACCTTCTCTCTATTCCGTTATTCATCCTTTGCTTACCAAACCTACTCACACTGACTTAAATCAAAGCATCGTTTCTTTCTTTCTTTCTTTTTTTTAATTTTCTGCCATTGGCAGAAATCTCATCACAGATCGAAGCTCTAAACATTAAAATCAAGAAGTCGAGGTTAAACTCTCTACGATCGTCCTCCAAAGGTACAGTCTAGTATCAGGGTTGAACAAAATTCCAAACAAAAACTCTGCTGGGAACCCATTCCTGGTGAGTATACCCTAGAGTTCTTAAGCAGAGAAGATTAAAAGTTCAACCCTCTAAAGGAGAACCCTACGACGGCCCGAGCAGAATACTCAAATCACCAAGCTCGGTGCAGATTGAATCTCACATCGCGGCTGGCACGCACAGACGAGGGCATTCAGCAGGAAGCTGCTAGGCACCCGCGAATCTCAGAGCCTGGGAGGGGACGGCGAACCTGACCCCACCTCTCGGTGCACGGGGACAAGAGCGAAGGAAGTGAAAAGAGACCCTTCTCCGCGAGAAGGACCAGGGGTGGGGGTGCTTTACCAGGGTGCCCGTCTCTCCCCCGCCACTAGACTCCCGCAGCCACACGGACCGCAGGGACCCTCCTACCGTCCCCCTCGCGGAACCACCACAGAATCCCCGCAAAGACAGAGCCGATCGGTCCCCTGCGCCGACCAGGATCCAGGTCGCCAACAACAAAGACGCCTCCCGCTCCCCTCCCCCGCCGCCCGGCCGTCCCTCCCGCGCTGCGGCTCCGGCCTAGCGCCCCCTCCCCGCGCCCGCCGCCGCCGCAGCGACGCGTCCGCCCGCGGCCCCACGCACCTGCACCGGGGCGGCCACGGCCGAGGCGCCGGGCCCGGGGGGTCGGGGCGATCGTGCGCGACGCGCTGTCCTCCGCGAGGCGCGACCCGCGCGCGCTCCGGCCGCCGGACTCTCGCCGCCCGCGGACGGGCCCGGCCGAGGAGGGGACGAGGGCTGCAGTCCCCGGCGCCGGGACCGAGCACGGCGGCGCCAGAGGGGGCCGGGCTCGCGCTGCCGACTCTCGCTCGCGGCGGCGCGGCTCCTCCACGCGAGCTCGCGTTCTGCTGACTAACGGCCCCGGCGCGAGGTGCTGGAGCGGCCGCCGCCGCGGCCGGCTGCTCTGGGGCCTCACGTCCCGCGCGGCCGTGGTCGCCGCCGCCGCCGCCGCCTCCTTTTCTGGCTCTGCAGACAACACCCAGTCCCAGCCAGGTCTTTCTTCTCGTTAATCCTCCTTTCTCTGCGGCTCCTCAGTCCGCCGGGCGCCGGGCTCACTCCCGTAGCGGCCGGGAGGCTGGAGGGGAACGGAGGGGCCGAGCAGGGTCCTGCCCGAAACCGGAGTTGGTCACTGACTGGAGGAAGGTGCCAAAGCTGACCCGGGCTCCAGCCTGCGCGCGGGCTGGGGAGGGACGGAGCCCAGCCTCGCCCAACTTCCACCAATCACAAGCCGCCTAGCCGAGTCGGGGGTGCTCCGGCCTCCGGGAGAGGCTGGTCAGACTCGGCAGGAGGCGGGGATTGCGGAAAAGAAGAGCCAATAGGAGTAGAGGCTCCCCGCCCCTCCGCCGTGATGGACTGCCACGCTCGGGCCAATGAGGGAATTCTCATTTCGAAGAAAGCGGGACTTGTTCACCCGGTTTGAGAAGGAGGCTGCGCCAAAGGAGCTTGGACCCACAGCCCGGAGGGCGGGGGATGTCCTTTGATTCCCGCGAGGCGTCACGTGTGCCGACCTGGGCGGAAAGGCAGGATAAGTTCCTTCCGGGTCACCGACAGAAGCGTCAACCCGGTGGGGGAAGTTCTTGGGTCTTCTCCGCAACTTTTAAGCTGTGCCCCGCGTGAGGTGCTCGTGGTTTCGGGGATGAGCTCCCAAAAAGGCAACGTCACTCGTTCCAGACCTCAGAAGCACCAGAACACGTTTAGCTTCAAAAATGACAAGTTTGATAAGAGTGTGCAGACCAAGGTAGGAAACCTGCCTGCTGTATCGATTCCAGGAAGAAATGATTCATTGGAGGGGGAGTGAGGAAATGAGAGGAGTTGGCGGGAGCGAGTGTGGACCGCAGCCCAGTGTTAGTCTTGGCTGCAGTGCAGTCCTTTCTAAAATGTTATTCCCACGCCCTTTCTTTGACCTGGATATGTTGTCTCCTCGTAAATATAGTTGATGGTCAACACATTAATTGATTGCCCAAAGTGGACCGGACCCTCATCAAACCTGAGGTTCAAATAGGGAAATTGAGTCGTTTAGTACTACCACCTGGATCACGTTTTTTTGCTGTAGGTTAATGAGTAGGATTGTGGCACGAGTGTCTCTTCCAAATTTGCACCAAGCTTATGCAGGCACTGTTTCTTTTTGGAAAACCCTAAGCCTAACCCTACTTGGTAGGGAATATGTGAATGATTAAGCTCTCTCAGGCTTCAGTAGCCTCCCAGACATAATTGGAATTTCTGTTTTTCGTAAGATGGTTTTGAAGGGCAAGTTATTTGATTTATGTAAAAATGACCACTTTGTTGTTTATAAAGTCATTTACTTCAGCAGTATTTCTGTAAACTGGAATAAAATCTGGACTGTTGATAGCCCGAGGACTTGGGTTGTATATAACTACTAAGTTGCTGTAGATATCTCTCTCCGCATCCATAGCTCTATGGCGAGGAGGTAATTGATGACAAGGGCATATTGGCGGCCATTGCATCAGATAAACTTAAGTACATAAACTGTACTTCAAATTTATTAGGTCTGTGTCTCATTTAATAGTTAATTTCTCTGATCTTTGATTTGTTCTCAAATGAGAAATCTGATAGAATTATTGTGATGCCAAACTGAAGGATATATGTAAGCAGTCTGGAACATAATAGGTATTCAATGAGAGATTAATTTCTCAGCATTGAGAAAGCAAAGTAATCTGTTTATGGTAACCTGTGGTCTCCTTTTGTTTCCTCTGTCTTCACTCACTTTACAAATGTTTAATGTATACCTTCCATGTGCAAGGCCCTTTGCGCACAGGTATGCAGTGTTCAGAAGTGTTGACTCTGTCTTTATTGGGCTTATAGTTTTCTGCATGATATGAACAATAATTAAGCAAATAAATATGTAATTACAAATTATGATACATGTTGGTGAAGGGAGAGACAGTTTAGTAAAGTGGGATACTTTTAAGTGTGGGGGTATATGTCTGTAATCCCAGTACTTCAGAGGCCAAGACAGGAGGTTGGAAGATTCAAGGCCAGATCCAGCAATTTAGCAAGACCTTGTTTCAAAATCAGGTTGGGTTCATTCCCCTTGGGTTCATTCCCCAGTAAAACAAACAAACACACACACACACACACACACACACACACAATGTCATATTTAAATCGGGTCCTCAAAGGACCTCTCCTTTCTCCTATTTAGGTTGAGAGAATATTCAGAAAGAAAACCTTGAGCAACATTTGGGAAGACTTTTCCAAGTTTCTGCCTGTTTATCATTAGGTAAAACCAGAATAAAAAGCTGCACTATTCCAAATAGATGTCTGCAGTCTTGTCATGAAGATTTTGCACAAATGTTTGATTCTGATTTCCTTATTCTAAATTGTGAAGAAGCTGGGCATGGTGGCACACGCTTGTAATCCCAGCATTTGGGAGGCTGAGACCGGAGGATCCGGGTACATGTCCAGCCTCAGCTACCTAGTAAGGCCCTCCGCAACTTAGTGAGACCTGGTTTCAAAATAAAGAATAAATAGGGCTGGGGTTAAAACTCGAAGGTAGAATGCCCCTGAGTTCAATCCCCAGGGCCACAAAAAGAAAAGAAAAAGAATAAATTGTGAAGAAGTCTTGTTTGTTAAAGGGTCATACCACCAGACTCTTTTTTTTTTTTTGGAGGTTCTGACAAAAATATCAAGAAATACTTTACTGAGGAAAGAGTGTCTAACAGAGAACTACTAAATAACTACACATTGCTGACTCAAAAATCCTCTATCTAGCTGGGCGTAGTGGCACACGCTTGTAATCCCAGTACTTGGGAGGCTGAGACAGGAGCATCTGGGTTCGTGGCTAGCCTCAGCTATATGGTGAGGCCCTCCACAACTTAGTGAGACCCTGTTTCAAAATAAAGAATAAAAAATAGGACTGGGTGTATAGCTCAGAGGTAGAATGTCCCTGAGTTCAATCCCCAGTACCACCAAAAAAACAAAAACAAAAAATCTCCTCTATCTAAAACTAAGACTTGTCAGAAGCGTCTGCCTCCATCAAAGGACCGATAAGAAATGTGTGGTTCTTGCCAGGTGTGGTGGTGCATGCTTGTAATCCCAGCATTTGGGAGGCTGAGACCAGAGGATCCGGGTTCGCGGCCAGCCTCAGCTACCCAGTGAGGCACTCCGCAACTTAGTGAGACCCTGTTTCAAAAAAATAGGGCTGAGGTTATAGCTCGGAGGTAGAATGCCCCTGAGTTCAATCCCCAGCACTGCAAAAAAAAAAAAAAAAAAAAAAAAAAAGAAATGTGTGGTTCTCTGTCAGTCTCCTAAAAGGAGAGTAGTCAAAATTGACTAGTTGTACCTCATTCGTTGCCAGAGGTCCTGCATGATAGTTGTCTTTTTTCTCTGACATGCAGTTTATCAGGACTTCACTGAAATTAGAAGTTGGGTAATGACAGATGTTTTACTGGGGAGTTTATCTTGAGAATTGGTGCTAACCAATTCTCATTCTTTATTAAATTGTAGAAGAGGAGAGAAGCTTTACTGTGGCATATCAAATGAACAAACTTGTACCAAAGAGTCAGAATAAAAAAGATAGGTTTCAGCTTAGTATGAGGAAATTATCTAACAGAAAAGGAATTCCCATTAGGATTTTGTAGGCCTGGCTCCTATGGCAGTTGGTCAGCAATGCCCTCAAATCACTCTTCTCCTCTAGTTAATTTGGTACGAACATGTTGATTCTGTCCAGGCAGTGTTGTTTCCCTTACTGGAGAGGTAGTGGTATGTAATAAACATTGGACCAACAGAAAAGAGCCACATTTTAGCTCCACCTCCATCATTTTTACTTTTTGATGTCAGGCAATTTGCCTATAGCTTTTAATCTACAGTACTGCGTTAATACTATCTTTTGTCTTGTTTTCCTCTCAGGATTGCTAAGAGATAATTTTAGACATATTTTTAAGAAATAGGGATATGAATATGAACTAAGCATAAAGCATATGATAATTTATGTTGACCTGTAGTCTCCCGAAGCCTAAAAATATTAATTATAAAAGAAATGGCCGGTTGTGCTGGTGCATGCTTGTAATCCCAGTACTTAAGGAGGCTGAGACAGGAGGATCACAGGTTTGAGAAAAGCCTCAGTAAGTAGTGAGACTCAGCAACCTAGTGAGACCCTGTTTTAAAATTTAAAAAAAAAAATAGGGCTAGGGGTGTAGCTTGGAGGTGGAACACCTTTGGGTTCAATCTTCAAATCCCCAGTACCAGAAATAATTAGAAAATAATTGCATAATTGTCAAAGAATATTAAAACAATAGAGAAGTGTATAAAATCTAAAAGTGGAAGTCACTGATCCGAGACCTAGTCCTGTTTAGGTATAGTGGCTGTTAATAGTTTGATGTATATGTTTCTAGACATCTGTGGACAATACAATGTGTATGTAATAAAATATATTTTTCCTTCTATATGTACACAATGGAATTTTACTCAGCCATAAAGAACAAAATCTTGTTCTTTGCAGGGAAATGGATGCAACTGGAAAACATTACATTAAGTGAGATTAGCCAGTCACAAAGAGTAAAGAAGCATGTGTTCTCCCTAATATGTGGATGCTAGGGAGAAGATGGAGCATAAGAGGGTCTTCAGATGAAAAAAGAGAGACCCTCGATAAGCAAAGAAGTTGATTTAATCGAAGGGGATTGACGGGGGTGGGGTGAGACACCCTAATACACAGGATGTACTTACACAGTTATATCAAGGTCACTCACTAAACTGAACTTGAGGGAGGGAGGGCGAGGGAGCGCGGTGGGAATTTGGGGAAGGGGTCAAATGAGAAATGTGTGCACATATGTCGGTATCAATTTGTACCTAACAAAGATATATGCTTATAATGCACGAATTATTACAATAAATAAATAAAATATATATTTTTCCTTCTTCTGTAAAATGGGTGTATGAGAACATAGAAATTAAGTTTATTGTTTCTTAATGGGTGTATGATATTGTAAAATATAAACATGAGTAACTTTCTTAACTACTTTCCTATTAATAAACACTTCAGTTCTTTTCAGTTTCTCATTATGTCAAAAAAGCTACATTGAAATTCCTGTATTAATGTTTTTATTCCATGTCTAGAATTTAGTACTAAACATTGCTAGATAGTGGGGGTATAAGGGTTAAGTAGAATATACAGTCACTGCCCTATTTGAAGCTTATAGTTTGCTGGGAGAAGTGACAGGCACTGATCAAATAAGTATACTAATACCAGTGGCAGTAAGAGCTATGAAAGAAAAGTGTAGAGATCCCTGAGAGTATCTAGCAGAAGGGTAAAGGAAGGCTCTGTTGAGACTGAAAGGATAGATAGCATTTAAATGAAATGGGAAGAATGGATGTCATCCTATGGACTGCTATTTGGTTTATATGTATAGTCAGCATTGTTTTCACTAGTATTTCCCAAAATATATTTCCTAGAGCCCCAGGGTTACATGATCTTGATAGGTCAGGAGTAAACTTCAAGGTCCACTTGCTTCAGAAATACCATATGCTAATCTCACTTTTAGGGGGACATACATACATTGACATAAAGCACTGAAATGCTTTGCAATTTAAAAAAAAAAATTATACAACCAAAACTTGTTTGGCTATGAAACTCTGATTTGCAGAATTGTTTTAGAAATATAGTTGTACTAATAATAGCTAATATTTGTGTACTTAAGTGTGTTATATTCTATGCCTACTTGATATGCAAGATGTAATTTTCAAAATAACCCTACAATCGATGCTATAATTATCCCGTTTTACATATTGGGAAATTAGGGCTTGGGGAGTGAATGAAATGCCCAGAATTACATAATTAGCACATGGCTATCCATTGAGTAGGTAGAGTCTATGTGAGAAGACCTCAAAGGATAAGTAAATAAAAAGCTTTCTATTGTTTATGGGTTTTTTAAAGACCATATTTTTTGTGTAACAGAGCCAGTGTATCACTAGATTAGGGTCAACATAGAGATGTGTGAGCTTTATTGAAACTGCCTTTGTTATGGCTTGGATTTGGTTTGTTCCCAGAGTGTCATGTACTGGACACTGGGTCCTCATTGTGGCAACGTTGAGAGGTGGTGTAACGTTTAAGAGATGGGGCCTCGGGGAAGGTGATCAGGTCCTTAGGGAAGTGCTGCCCTCAGTAAGGTTCAATGCTGGTCTTGTGGAGTGAGGTTGTTCTCCTGAGAGTGAGTTTTTATAAAGTGAGGCTACCCCACGTGCCTGACCCCTCTGCACATGGCTGTTTCCCTGTCTGCTTCTCTACTGTGTTGTAATGTAGCAAAGGGGACCCTCACCAGTAGCTAAACAAATGAGACTGCCAGATCTTGGACTTTCAGCCTCAAAACCGTGAGCTAAATAAACCTCTTTTCTTTATAATATAGTACCCAGCCTCAGATTTTTTTTGCTGCAGAAACAAAAAAATGGACTAATACAGCCCCAAACACTGCCTTTTTGACATGTCCCAAGGAAAAGTGTCCTTTGTCACAGATATGGGCAATTTGGGGTAGGTCTCACCAAATCATCCAGAACTCTGTAGCTGAGGCTTTTACTGCTCATCTAATGTAAAAGCAGATACTACTTTAACCTATTCCCTCAATTTCTGGTTTGGTTTAGGCAGAAACCTATCTTATGTTGGTATGACTACATTTATACAGCAGAACAGGAGTCTATGTTTACAAGCTCCTTAATTCACAGTAGCCAAAAATGGAGAATATCTCCAAATGTCTATCATAAGGAGGTATCTGAGCAGACTATGACCAATACATACAATGGGATAATAACTCTGCTATTTTGGTGTCTATGTAGTACTGGGGATTGAACTCAGGGGTGCTGTACTGCTGAGCTACATCCCCAACCCTTTTTATTTTTTTAATATTGAGACAAGGTCTTAGTAAGGTGCCCAGGATGACCTTAAACTTGCAATCCTCTTGGGGCAGCTTCCCATACTCCACTATTTTAAAAAATGAACTATTGGCACATACAAACTGTGGCTGAATCTCAAAAACATGTGGAGGGAAAGATCTAAAAGACTGTTCTGGTTTTTTGTTTTGGGGGGGGGGGTTGCAGTACTGGGGATTGAACTCAGGGGCATTCTACCTTCGAGCTACACCCCCAGCCCTATTTTTTATTCTTTTTTTTTTTTTTTTTTTTTTTTTTGCGGTACTGGGGATTGAACTCAGAGGCGTTCTACCTTCGAGCTACACCCCCAGCCCTATTTTTTACTCTTTATTTTGAAACAGGGTCTCACTAAGTTGCAGAGTGCCTCACTAGGTAGCTGAGGCTGGCTGCGAACCCGGATCCTCCGGTCTCAGCCTCCCGAATGCTGGGATTACAAGCGTGTGCCACCACGCCCGGCTGACTGTTCTGTTTAATATAGACATCGGTGCTGTGATTGTCTCAGGTGATGGGAGATTGACTAGAAAGGAAGACATTCTGGGCTGGTGAAGCCCAAAGATCACAGAGTGAATATGTCTATCACATCTCATTGAATTGAGGTTTGTACATAACATTGATGTAAATTTTACCTTAATTAATAATAGGTATTACAGCAAAAGGACTGATTACCACTCAGATGCAGTGAAGTTCTGCTTTGTTTGCTTTCTATTTAAAGAAAGTTGCAAGACACTACCTACATCAGTCCTTTTTAAAAAGAAAACTATCTTATTCTTCAGGATTAAAACAAAACCAGGTTAACAGTCTAACAGATATTGGATATCTTAGCTAACCACAAGTAACAATAATTCTAGTACTTGTCTTTTGTAAGCCTTTATCTATAAACTCTAGTCATGGTACTTGAGTTTGTCTGTCTATAAGAAGAGTACAAATAGCTATTACAAAGTGGATTTTGTATATAAGTTACTGAGCATGAATCCTGAATTTTTCTAGTCTGTCTTCAAGACAGAGTTATAATCCTAGTTGGGCATAATGTCTGACACTTTAAAATGAATGAATAAATCTTTGCTGTGGAAAAACCTCACTGTACTATTATTGGTGAGGTTCACTTTATCCTGGTTTGTTGGAATTGGATATTATAGAATCTTTGTCCTGTCTCCGCAGCCCAGAAATGTTAAGCTGTAGGGACCAGTCCCAGATGGGTTCAAGTAATCCCTGGTGTGAGTAATTTCCGGGTGAGTGATGAAGCGCCAGTCATGGAAATACATGTTGTTTCTCAATCAATGGGTGTTAGCAGTTAGGTGTAAACCAGTGGCTTGCCACTGAGCACAGCAGTGGGGAGATACAGTGTTCACCTTAGTTTCAAGGTGGCCATCTCAGGCAATCTAGAGATCATTCCCCTTTCTCTTTTCTAAGTTGGGCAGTGTTTTTTGGTATGTTTTCCAGTGCTTTTATATGAGTTGATGTTAAGCATATCCTCCCATTGATTTGCTATTAAATTCAACATGTTTTTTTTTTTTTTTTGGTTGACAAGGTGACTGAATTTATGAGATGCAAGACATTGTGATATTCATAAATATTATAATAGGTAAACATGCCTAATAAAAGTCATAATACTTGTGAAACTATTTGCTTTTTTCCTTGTACCTTTTTATTGTTTTGAGGTATTGCATTCTACACTATTATTTACCATTTGTTTTATCTCTGCTTTGGACAACTGAAATTAATTTATCTTGATCTGATATATTTGGTTAAGGAATGGTACTACATTCACTACTTATTGTGCAATTTTATAATTATATTGACAATAGTTGTTCCTATATGAAGTTAAATACTTCATTGGAAACAACTCTCAGAATTTGTCATTAGTTCACAAAAAAAAGTGGTAATTTAGATGAATTATTTCCCAAATGAGCTATTTTCCTTTAGAGAACACTTGTAGTAGGGAGCTTTACAATTGGACAAAGAACCAGGCTGGAGAGTTACAGGCATAGCATTTGTTATTTTAAGTGTAGGGCTCTCCACACCTGCAGAAGTGTTATTGTGAGGTCACCAGCAGGTGCACAGAGAATCCTGCCTGCCCTCAGAGCACCCCTGCTGCTAGTTTACTTCCTCAATTGCCAGCTCTTTTTCTCACCACTGACTTGTGAAATAAGAAACAGTAAAATTAGAAGGATATAAAGAAATAGCTAACATGCTTAAGATTTTTTTCTTAGATTCTCCTTATCACTCCAGCTTAAATAGCACTTAGACATATTGAATGAAGTAAATAAACATTCCTTCTCTGAACTCATCTGATGTGCAGAAGGCACTCTACATGAAGGTATTTATCATTAAGATTCTTTAGCTGCTCACTTTATGCAGAAAGGGAATTTATTGGGAAGATACCAAACTACTCTCATGAAACCCCTCTGGGGTGTTATTTATTTGTTTTGACTGGTGTGTGTGTGTGTGTGTGTGTGTGTGTCTAAGATTCCCAAGTCAGCCATCATTACTGGGAAATCTTACCCCATTTGGCTTTGTACACATCCTACCTGATGCAATTTCAGCCATACAATGCTCCTTCCTTTTGCCCTTCCAGTTTACCTTCTTGGATTTATAGTTTATTATCATTAAACAAACAGTGCTGAAAATAAAACCTGTCACTTTTCTTTCTCTACCTCTTTCTGGGAACACTGTTTCCCTATAGACCTTACATAATGTTTTTTTTGTCCTACATCTTTACTGCTTCCCATGTAGAATTCTTTCTCCTATGTGCTGCTTTAGTCTATTTCTCCTCACTCAAAACTCTAGCTCTTCTGAAATACATGCTGTCAGATTAGTATCCCTCTCAGCCCTGTGCTCACCTCCTGGTTACATCTCCTCATCAGTGGCTGGCTCACTGCCTTTCACAGTTCCTGTCTTTATTTTAGTAATTACTACGTACACAGGGATAATCCATCCTGAAGGGACCTCTCACCTTATACTCACCCTATCTTAGAAGTCTACTCCCATGGTCAAATTCTAACCTTTATCATTGCTGGTAACTAACTGTTCTACTTATAAACAGCAGCAACAACAAAACTGACTGCCATCTGCCAATTTGGTTTGCTTATGCCTTAAATATGTATGTATTTGACCCTCTTAGGTCCTCCTTTCCATTAACCCTTCTACTTTTCACCGTATTTCATTCATGTCCAATTTCCCTCCTTATCTAACTCAGAGTCCAGGTTCTGTCAATATAACTCCTCTTTTACATAAACCTCAGCTCCCTTGACCTTCTTTCCTTTCCCCTGTGGTACTCTCGACAAAATCTGAATCCTGCTTAGATCTAGTTTTCTCTTATTGCACCAACATATCTATCAAACTACCTGGATCTGTACCCATATATTCTACTTTCCTATTATAATAAATGAAATGCCTGTCCTTCCTTAAGTCTAGCCCCTCCTTTTGTACTCGAGTTCACTCTCTCTTGACTAAGGACATAAAGATATAAGGCTTCACAGTTGTTCATGCATTCATATATCACCAATTTTCCCATCTTTAAAGAGTTATTACAATTTCTTTAAAAATCTTCCTTAGAACCTATGTTTATTTCTAGCTACCACCCTATTTTTTCTCTTTATTAAAAAAAGGTTCCTGGAGATGGGCGTGGTGGCACATGCTTGTAATCCCAGTACTTGGGAGGCTGAGACAGGAGGATCCTAGGTTTACGACCACCCTCAGCTACTTAATGACACCCTCTGGAACTTAGTGAGACCCTGTTTCAAAATAAAGAATAAAAAATAGGGCTTATTGGGAGGTGTAGCTCGAAAGTAAAGTGCCCTTGGGTTCAATCCCTAGTACTGCAAAAAAAAAAGAAAGAAAGAAAGAAAAAAGGTTCCTGGTTGTACCTCTTTATCTCTCTCTCTCTTTTTTTTTTTTTTTTTTTTTTTTGTGGTACTGGGGATTGAACTCAGGGGCATTCTACCTCTGAGCTATACCCCCAGCCCTATTTTTTATTCTTTATTTTGAAACTGAGTCTCACTAAGTTGCGGAGTGCCTCACTAGGTAGCTCAGGCTGGCCGAGAACTTGGATCCTCTGGTTTCAGCCTCCCGAATGCTGGGATTAGAAGTGTGCGCCACCACGCCCGGCTTCTTTATCTCTTATTGTTTCATTCATATCCACATTTTTTTGTTTTTGTTATTGTTTGGTACTGGGGATTGAACCCAGGGGCATTAAGCTTCATACCCTCAGCCACATTTTATTTTGAAACAGGTTCTCAGAGTTGCTGAGGAGCTCCCTAAATTGCTGAGATTGACCTTGAACATGCAATCCTTCTGTCAGTCTTCTAAGTACTGGGTTACAGGCGTGTGCCACCACACCTGGCTCCACATTGTTTTTGTACCTATTATTTCTCTAAAATCACTGTTGACAGAGCCATTGCTCTCTCTGTTGTAAAATCCTCTGTTAAGGATACTCAGTCCTTTTTGCTCATGGTAGAACTCTTGCCTAGTGTGTATGCGACTCAGAGTTCCATCCCCAGTAGCACCAAAACAAACAAACAACTACAACAAAAACCTCAGTCATTTGGGTGATACAAGTGTGTCAGTGTAGACTCATCAGTAGTAATTCAGTCCATGGTTTAACATGCCATTTTTGTCCTTGTAACTCCCAGACCTTGAACTCCAGGTCAAACTTTCTCCTGAGCTGCAGAGTTGTGTATTTGGCTTCCTACTTGACCTCTGTTCTTGGATTTTTAAAAGGGATCTTACGCATAACATGGAAAAGAAAGAACTTTTACTTTTTTTTTTCCTCAGATGTTTTCCTTCTCCAGTGTTCCCTTAGTGTCTAAGTGACTCCACTGTTTACCCAGTTTCTTAAACCAAAAATAAAATGATCATCCTTGAATTTTGACCTTTTCTCATATACTACATTAGAGTTCATCAGCAAAATTGAGAACTGTCGTATTATTTTCATAGCTTTATTATTTTCTGACATTATATTGTTTATTTTATTTTTTTATTTATTTATTTATTTATTTATTTATTTATTTATTTATTTATTTATTTATTTATTTATTTTGTGGTACTGGGGATTGAACTCAGAGGCATTCTACCTCCGAGCTATACCCCCAGCCCTATTTTTTATTTTTATTTTGAAACCGAGTCTCACTAAGTTGTGGAGTAGCTGAGGCTGGCCGCGAACCCGGATCCTCTGGTCAGCCTCCCGAATGCTGGGATTACAAGCGTGCGCCACCACGCCCGGCTTGTTTATTTTATTTTATAGCCTACCTTAGAATACATGAAGGCAAGGATTTTCTTTTTATCCTTAGTATCTAGACTTGGGGTTGGTACATAGAAGATATTCATTTAGTAGTTGGTGACTGGATAAAGGAAATAAATATAACTAAGTGCTTTGACAAGAGTGGTATCATTACAATTTAGATATAAAGGGGGAGAGAGAATAACAAAGTATTTTCCTCAAAGAATGTTTTCTTCAAAAAGATAATGGGAAGCCGGGCGTGGTGGCGCACGCTTGTAATCCCAGCTTTCGGGAGGCTGAGACCTGAGGATCCGGGTTCGCGGCCAGCCTCAGCTACCTAGTGAGGCACTCCGCAACTTAATGAGACTCGGTTTCAAAATAAAAGAATAAAAAATAGGGCTGGGGGTGTAGCTCGGAGGTAGAATGCCCCTGAGTTCAATCCCCAGTACCGCAAAAAAAAAAAAAAAAAAAAAAAGATAATGGGGCTTGCAGATACTGAGTCAGAGAAGTTGAATGAACCGGATAGAAGACTGGGTGTATATGAATTGATAGGTTGTGGGTCAGGAAGTTAAATGAGTTTCATTGAATCTGAAAGCAAAGTAAAATGAAAAGGATCAGGTAAAATTATTACACTAGACAATCTTTTAAAAATAGGGTTTCTCTCTTGTTCATTTTTGGGGGAAGTGTTTCTGACATACTGAAGGATCCTCAGAAATGTTCTAGTGAATGACTAAAGGTTTCTTTAAGGAAGAAAGAAGGACAGGAAGAGGCTAAGAATTGGTGAAGGCTTTTCCCCCACGTTTATTCCAAAACAAGATTACAAATAGATATTTATGAATATAATATATTATGTGGTAACAACAGCTTAAGAATGAAAGCCACTGTGATATAATTGGCTCTCTGGGGCAATTCCAGTGTTGACTAAGGCCTTTTTTTTTTTTTTTTTTACCAAAAAGGATAATCAAATGGGTTAATCTTAAGCTCTGAATTAAAATCAATCCTTCCTTATTTCTTTTTTTTTTCTTCTTCTTTTCTTTTTCATACTAGTGATTGAACCCAAGGGCATTCTACCTCCGAGCTAGACCCTCAGCCTATTTATTTTGAAACAGGCTCTAAGTTGCTGAGGATTTTGCTTAGTTGCTGAGGCTAGCCTCAAACCTGTAATCCTCCTGACTCAGCCTCCCAAGCACTGGGATTACAGGCATGTGCTGTCATGCCTGACTGAATTAAAATTCAAATACTGTCAGTTTAGGCCATCATTCCAATAAGTGGACACATGGTTGATTTTGTTTTGGATTTGATCAGTTTGGAAAACAAAGACATTTTGAAGTGTAAGCATGGGTAGAGAAAAAAAATCCTGTTAGTTTTGGTCAGGTTTCTGATGTGAGTTTTTGGATTCTTTTGGCCCTAAGTATCAAGCTGTGTTTTCAAGACTATTTCTAGTGACAACATGATGTGAGAGAAAAGACATTTATCTTGGAGTCAAAAGATCTAGTTCAGATTCTCTGCTATTTACTGGCTGTGTGATCTTGGACAAATTACTTAACCTCTCAGGCTTGTAGTGGGTTTAGCTGTACTCTTAAGTGTTAAGATTTGTGAAAATGCTCATATGGCACCTGACATGTAGTGTTAAGCATTTTGTAAGTGCTAGTCAGTCTTTCATCTTATTAAGATGTTCATCATGCTCACACGCCACTTCTTCAGTTATGCCTTTCCTGCTTGATCTTGGCTGGAATGTCTCTTTCCTTCCCAGTGGCATGTATTACCCTCTTGCATAGGGTGTATGTCATCTTAGATATTAGTGTACATGTGTTGGCTCCCTTCTCTTTCTCATACACATGCACAAATACTACTATTTATCTCCCAAAGATAGGGCTCAAGCATTTTTTAACTACTTATGGTGTGTAATATGCATCCTGTAGCAGCAATCCTATGAGGTGGCATGAAAGAAGGGAAATTTGAGTCGTTCTTAATGACAGAATATAATCCATTACTGATCTGTATTAATTCGCCTTTCTTGAGTGACTGTTATGTACCAAGTATTGACAAAGATGAGCATGATATGAATTCTTCATTCAGAACTCTCAGCCTAGTATCTAATTTTTAAAAGTAGACAAAGATAAATAGGAAGCATTTTCATTTAATAAACTTATTGAAGTATACCTTACAAACATAAAGAAAAGCGTTGTGGATTATAATATAGTTCAGTGAATTTTCACAAATGAACATGTTCATGGAACCACCACCCAGATAAAGAGGATGTTACCATCTTCTACTCAATGCCATTCCTGTCTATCAAATGTAGCTATTATCTTGAGAAACAGTATTTTAAAGTAAACTTTCATAGCTTTTGGGAGACAAAGGAAAGGAACATATAGGTGATGGAATGGCCAGCCTCTCTTTTCAGAAATAGTGCTAGTGGGTGTGGGAAAGCACACTGGTGGGTCATGTTCAGTGATACAGCATAACAGTATACCACAGTATAACCTCAGATAATCCTTCTTTGGACTGAGAGAAATCAGCATGATTTGATTTTCCAACAGTGATTAATTTGGTCCCTGTAGGATTTTTGACTTCTAAAAATATCAAGAATAAACTTGAACTTTCCCATAGCTTTGGAGCTGATGATCTCAACTGCAGTCCTAATTCTTGCTTTATTTATCTGCTTATTCATGGGGTTGAGTGACATTTTTAGACCTTATGGAAGAAATTTCTTTGATATTTTATCAAGTTTATTTGTAATTTAACAGTTGGGTTTACATTCTAAAGCTAATATAATTATTCAGATTGTCCTTTTGGAACTAAGTTTGTATGATACCTTGCCCTTTTTGTTTGTTTTTGTGTTGGCAGAGCCATATGCCATTAACAAGGGAGTGTTTTTTCTTTGAGGTGATGGAGCTATGTATGTGTAATAATTTTCAAGTGATATTCCCTTGGCAGCAGAATTCTTTTATAACTTTGTATTACTCAAACTCAGTTTTGAAGGTCATTTGATAGTGCAGGTCATTCACAACATCATGGATATGAAATACGAAGCTAAGCTAGGGATTATTTTAAATGCTTTGTTGTTCTGTAATGATTTATACATTATTAAATCCTCAGCCCTTTCCTACCAGGTGGTTGACTTGTTTTGAAATTACTCATGTCACTGAAGTCATCAATTTGAATAATATATTTGACACCATGCTATATACTTGTATATGTGAGTGTTCAGTATACCATCATCAGCCTTTATCACAAGACACTATAGTAATATGATATCATGTTTCCTGTAAACTTGAATGACATAATGCTAGATCTAGTTTTTAATAGATTTAGAAAAGTCATGTAGAATAAGTTGTTATCTATTATCTGTATAAAAGATTATGGTTACTTTATATATGTAATGTTGTTGCTTGAATTTATACTCATTATTATTGAACCATGGGCAGTTCTTTGCTCCTTATATGAGATCTTGAGGTCACCTGTTCTCTAGTATATTTAAACAAAAAATTCCTGTGATTACTAATTTTAAGGTTTCCCTAAGGGCTTGTTTATTAAGGCCTTCTTTTTGCTGCCCAGTAAGAAAAATCAGTCACATTTTTCTAAGGCTCCTAATTCAGAATGGCTGACTGAAAACACACACTCATGTTTCTTTTCCTCTCAGATTTCAGTGAAAAGATAGAAGAAAATATAAAATTTTGACTAGAAAATTGAAAAAGGTACTGTCAGCAGAAAAGCGCATTAAAGAAAGCAGTGTAAGGGGCAGGTGGCTTCTGTGGAGCCACAGGAGATGGTGGATTCCCTGTATTCTTCGACTGTGGCTTGGAGAGAAAGAGGAGGAGGAAGTAGAATTCTGGGAAACTGAACACTTAACTGAAAGGGCCTGTTTTTTGTTTGTTTGTTTGTTTGTTTTGTTTTTTGCGGTACTGGGGATTGAACTCAGGGGCATTCTACCTCTGAGCTATACCCCCAGCCCTATTTTTATTCTTTATTTTGAAACAGGGTCTCACTAAGTTGTGGAGTGCCTCACTAGTAGCTGAGGCTGGCCGAGAACCCGGATCCTCCGGTCTCAGCCGCCCAAATGCTGGGATTACAAGCATGCAGCCACCAAGCCCGGCTGCCTGAAGGGGCCTGTTTTAACTGAGATGGTGACTTCTGACAAAGATCAGATCACTTATAGGAAATAAGCTGTTTCTTTATATATCTGAATATAGGAATCCTTTATAACACATATATTTAGGAATTGAACAAAATAAGAATAAATAAGTCCTATCTTTAAACTCATAAAGTAGATAAGAATAGACTGATACAACTAAACAATATATGATTTTGTTATACAGTTTGGTTGGAAGGTCAAAATTTTTCCAGTGAAACTTTAAAATAATACCAATGAAAAGTCAGAAGAACAACTCTAAAGAAATGCCATGAAAGAGAGAGGCAGAGAATATTCCTGGTCAATTTATTTTCCTTAAAGTTTAAGGTAAAAAATGGAATCCCTATAATTGGAAGCACCATGCTTCCTATACATAATAAAACAAAAGCTGTAAACCATCAATTTGTATCCTAACAAAAGACCAGAATTACATTGTAGAGCAATAATGTTTTTCAATTTTGCTTTAGTAATCCATTCTGTATGTAATACCAAAACTGTCCAATAGACCTTTCTACAATGTAATCCTTATCAGTGCTGTATGATGTGGTAGCCATTAGGCATGTGTATCTGCTGAGCACTTGAAATATGGTGAATTGAACTGTAATTCATTAAAAATAACCATCTAGGCCCTCATTTGTAAATAGGAACCAGAATACTAAGCAGCACTAAACTTTTTAGGCAAACCAAAGCCATGAGCTGCATGACTAGAAACTTGACCTCTCATGCCCAGATCAGAGAGGTAACAGAAGAGAGCTTTTAAAAAGTGTGATTGGCATCCTTAATTGATGGATTCAAAAAGTTCTCAAAGGATAGAATGTATGTGTGTGTTTTTTTTTTAAAGTGCTATGATATTTCTTAAAAACTGTAATAGTGGTTGCAGAAATGTAAACATTTTAACAGTTATGGACAAGGCTAAAGACTACATTAGTAATTTGGAAGATTAAGCTGATTTGTCTGAAACCTAGTCTAAAAGTCCAAAATGGTAGAGTATAAATTGGAAAAATGGATGATCTAGCCATTCTGTCTGAAAGAATTCCAGAAGGCAAGGAAAGTGAGGGAAAAAAATGATTTTTTAAAAAGAAGAAAAAGGAAAGGAAGAAAGAAAAAAAAAATTTCCCAAAGTTGAAGAAAATCTTAGAAGGGTTCTGTCCATGCTTTACAGGTATGTTATAGGAAAAAGATATTACCTAGGACATCATTGTGATGTTATTGAAATGTAATGATAGAAATTCCTACCAGGTTCTAGGTAAAAGGAAAAAGAGGTTACCTATAAACAACCATATAACACAATAAAATAATAGGGCAAGGTCTACAAAGTGCTGTAAAGGTAGTATTTTGAATTTAGACTTCTTTATAAAGCTAAGTTATGACCTGGTTTTCAGAGCTTAAGAATCTCCAAATTAAAATTTTGTCAAAAAACAACTCTAAAACCATGTATACTTAGAAATACTCTCCAGAATATAAGAAGACATGTGGTAAAAGAAATAGTGGTGAACCAAGAACTTAGTAAAACGGAATTAACTTTTAATGTCAAAGATTGATAATATGGCAGTGAAATGTAATGCTGTTGTTCTTTTGAATGATAAAAATGGAAGAGGTAAATCTTTTGGAAGTAAAATATCTAGATTTATAGTTCTATATTTCAACTAAACCTAGGAATTAAAATAAATGCAAGCTAAAGGTCTTACTTGGTTTGGGGGAGTAGAGATGCCATAGAGAAGAAAAATCAGTGTTGCCACCAAAATTTTACAGTCTGATATCCTATTATTGCTTGGTATCTGTTCTAGGCAATGGGAGGATAAAAATAAACTCATTCTAGCTAGTTTAGTTGGAGCCATAAGATCACTGTACAAGAAGCTGTAGTGAGCAAGTTCATAATTTTACTAAGAACTTACAATAAAAGTATTTGATTTAAAATTGTCAAACTAAGGATTTGAAATGAATTTTCAATCTAATTAGTAAACAAAAAATTTAAACTGCAGTATTATTCATATACTCTAGCATTTAAAACATGGGATTTCTCCTCTATTGTTGAAGCAAGTGACTTTCTGAATCACCTTATTCTCTGTTCCTTATCAAATCAAGTCACATGCATTTCTGGAAAGGCTGAAACACAGTGGCCTGAGATAGTATCTACACATTATCTTTCCTGTTTCTGCTTGTGGTTGCACTCCATGTCTAGTTTTAAAATCTTACTGTAGATGCACAAGGAAGGTATGAGGGAAGAGGAGTTGCTACTGTTATAAATTCAGTGTACCACTCTAGACTTTGACCTGAAACCTTTCAAGGACTTACTTTATTTAAATTAACAATAGACAATGGAAGCATACCCCCCCTCCTTCTGTCACACCTTACAAATTTTTCATAAGTAATAGAGATACATGACTTCCTTTGGGTTGGAGTTGAATAAAAGTTTTTGAATATGCAAGGCTGTGAATTAGCCTCGATCTGTGGTGACTCCCTCTCAATCCAAGTCCTTCCGATAGCCCAGTTTGAAGAAGCCAACCAATTAGTCTCTTATTTTAAACTCCATTTTAACTCTAAGAATATATTGCTCACTCTTCAGATTTATTTCATGCCCATTACTTTAGTCTTTCCAAATGGATTTTAAGTACCATGAGGAAAGGACTGCATATCAAATCTTCTAAATGTATGACATGTCTAGTGTAGTGCTAAGTACACACTAGCTCATACTTTTTTAAATTGCTCCCATAGGCAACAGAGAGCTGGTCATGCATGATATGTGACTGTGCTTAGTTCTAATCTGTGACACATAGTTTGATACATTTGAAGGAGTACTGAGCTTGGAGTCAGGGCAACATGGGGAGAAGACTCCTCTGACTGCTAGTGTGGCTATAGATTCACTCTTTTGAAACCTTGGGTGAATTACATCCACTCTCTGTAAGTTAGAATTAAAACAACAATAACAAAAAAAAACATAGCAATATCATTTTCTTTTCCCCACACAGGAGGATTTGAGAATACAATGAGAAGTATTATAGTACAAATTCAGAGTTTAGAAAAACTATGGAAATACAATATAGTAGCACTGTATTTTGTTACAAATGAATTGGCAATCTTCATTCAAAATATATAATTTTGACGCTGGGCATGGTGGTACATGCCTGTCATCCCAGTACTTGGGAGGCAGAGACAGGAGTATCGCAGGTTTTATATTCTTGCCCTCAAAACCACCTTCTTTCTCTCTTAACAATGAGAAAATGCTCTCCACTGAAAGTTAGTTGAATAATATGTGAAAACTGACTTTAAACTAAATGATTCATGATACAAACCTAATTCTTCATGTGCTTTGACTCCTGAATCCATTATCAGTATAAACATTGTTCTTATGACATATTAGTATGACTAGAGCAAAGTAGCTATGTTCAAAAAAGTTTAGTAGCTTCAAGAGGTTAATTGTCCTCTTACACCTGTCTCCAAGTAAATGATGTATAGATTTATGCTAAAATATAAGCTCATTTGATTTGTGGCTATTCCCATTTATTATACCAAAAAGTGCTAACTCCACAGATTCCTAAAATGTGTATTGGCAGGAAGGAATATTCTTTTTTATTTAGTATATGTTAAACCATGGTCAGTACATATTTGTCTTTTTTAAGATCACTAACTTAGGGCATACCAAACTGGTTGGACAAGGTCTCAAATTGTGGCTATCTTCTAATGAGTGGTTATGAAAACGTGTGCTGCCTTATGACAGGGTGCACTCACTGCTTGAAGAGGCCTCTTTGCATTCCAGTTGAGTTGTGCATAGGTTGGCCAGTGTTGCTCACTATTTAGCTACCCTTCATTGTTCAGATCTTAAGGCACTGAAAATCTGTGAACAATATAATAGAAAAGTAAATCCTCCTTTCTTAGAACACTGCTTAAAAAAAGATATTTTCTTCTCTAAATGAAGCTTTCTAATGTTAGGATTTTGTTTTGTGCTCTTTAAACAAATAAGATACTGTATATTACACATGTTACTTCATGAACAAGCCAGCAGGTTTGGCCCTATTTACAGAGCCAGTTAATACCAGTGTTAGAATATCAGAACACTATACAAATTGAAATGTATATTCTCAAAGCTGTGTGGATATTTTTATATTGTTTATATAAATGTATACATATACATATATATTAATATTTAGAAGACCTTGAAAGCTACAGGGGAACACTTTCCACTTGAAGCTTAATAGCGTGCCCTAAACTAAAAAGCATCCTTTTATGAGTTGTGCCTCTGCTACACCTGATTTATTTTGTGACCTCAAGCAAATCTTTTAATTCTCATCTGTAAAATGAAGATAATTATGTCTACCCCTAGCCACAAGAGTGTCGTAAAAACAGCAGGGAGAATTTTTATAAAGGATTAGGCATGTGGTTTATAGATTTATGGTAGCAGTCTTTTGTTTACAAATTATTTAGTTTGCTATTATTTTTATGACAAAAACCAAAAATACCTGTTTTATAGTAAACTATAAATAACTCTGCCCTAAGACACCTGACCAAGGTACAGCTATGTACCATGAATATGAAATCACTCAAAACTTATGTAAGCAAAAGAACATTGACCAGGAACATAAACAACCAAGCAGGGAGTTAAATAATAAGGATAGTAAAAGATCACTTGAGAAGATAGAAACACATATGCACACATATGCACACACACACACAATTTGTGTGTCGGGGGGGCTACTGGGGTTCTATCTCTGAGCTATACTCCCAACCCATTTTTATTTTTTATTTTGAAACAGGGTCTCGCTATGTTGCAGAGGACCTTTCTAAGTTGCTGAGGCTGACCAGGAGCCTGTGATCCTCATGCTTCAGCCTCCCAAATACTGAGATTACAGGCATGCACCACTATAGCCATACACACACACACACACACACAATTTTGACATCCTCTATTGGAAAATAATGTATCAGGATTTCTCTTCCCTGTCCTTCCCCCCAAACATTCATTACTTTTCTGTTAAATAAGATGCACCAAGGGTTTTTGTTTTTTTGTTTGTTTTGGTGTGGTACTGGGGATTGAAACCAGGGGAATTCTACTTCCGAGCTATACCCCAGCCCTATTTATGTTCTTTATTTTGAAACAGGGTCTCACTCAGTTGCAGAGGGCATCACTAAGTAGCTGAGGCTGGCTGCTAACCTTCAATCCACCTGTCTCAGCCTCCCAAGTACTAGGATTACAAATGTGCATCACCATGCCTGGCAAGATGCACCAGTTTTTTGTCTGTGATAAGGATATGGGCGTGTGAATAGTAGAAGCAGAAACAAAGGCTGAGGATTACTGATCTGGAAATTACATTTCCTAATGTGTTCCCTAATTTTAGATGCCCTAAGATTTGTCCTGACATTCATTTGATCTTATTACTTAAAGCAAGGTTAAGAAATAGGACAGAGTGAAGAAGAAGGAATACTTTTCCAGCCTTCCATATATTTAGATTTAACTAAATTTCAGGAATAGGGATAAAGGCCAGAAACTACTGATAAAAATTCTATTTTTTCTGACTATGAGGAAGTCAGTTGAGAAAACAGATGGCTTCTGTACAGTACTGTATTGATGTCAGTGTCTGAATTAAAGATCTTTGTAGTGTAGATCTTTGTAGATCTTTGTACATGTAGATTGAAAATCTGGGAAAAATTAACATTTGGGAGTGAAATTCTTTGATGTAAAAATTTTTGAAAAAGCATCTTAAATAATAGTTCTTCTGGGTTCCTGATTCCAGCTTCTAACAGCTTTTTCTGTCCTTTCTGTGGTGATTCTGAAGACTGCTCCAAATATTTGATACATTACCATACAAATAGTTTAGACTACAAACACTATATATTTCAAAAATTTCTTTAAGCCACTTGTTGGGAACTCAAAATATATTTTCTCAAAGAATTAATGCTCTCAATACTGAAACTAAAAATTGGTCTGAGATTTAGTCTCTAAGAGAAAAGCACTATAGAATAGGACAGAATATGGACTTTGGAGTCAGGGGGAATGGTCTTGAGCCCTGGTTGTAATGCTTGGTAGACATGTGGTCTTAGGCAGATTATTTAACTTGTTTGATTTCTTTGTCTATAAAATAGTAATATAGTTTTATCCACCAAGGTAGTTGTGAGGAAATAATGTAATTGAGAATTGATTTTTAAATATAACCAGTGACAGATCAGCTTGATAATACCTGACAAATATATAGAACTGTACAGAATACTTGTCAGCTATTTATTATTATTTCTTGTTTATTCTAACCAGTACAGTTTCAACTATAATAATAATAATTTTCTTTTTAAAGAATACTCTTTAATAGAAGTAGTATTCTGTGCCCAGTGTGGTGGTGTATACCTGTAATCCCAGCACTTAGGAAGCTGAGATAGAAAGATCATAGGTTCCAGGCCAGCCTAAGCAATTTAATGAGACCCTCAGCAACTTAATAAGACCCTGTTTCAAATTTAAAGTGAAAAGGTCTGGGGATGTCACTTAGCGGTAGAATGCCCCTGGGTTCAATCTCCAGAACCTAAAAAAAAAAAAAAAATGAGTGTTCGCAGTGGCAGACGTGAGGTAGGGAATATATTCTAGGAATGTTGACTTGTTTCTTAAACTTTATGTGCTTAAGAATCATCTGGCTTGTTTAAAATTCAGAAATTCTCAATCTTGGGATTGAATCCAGGAATAATCTTTTTTTTCCTAGGTTTTTAAAAAAATTTTTCTTATTATAAGGGGAATCATCATTCTTAACAAGCTTGAAGGTGCTTCTGATGTGCACGGTGGTTTTCAAATCACACATTACCTTCTCCTGTCTAGATCTGATACTTGAGTCTGCATGAGTGCCTTCCCAAAGATCAGACTTGCTCAACTTGTGCTTTTAGGTTTACCTCCGGAAGGTGGGGACAAGGGAGGGAGACGGGTAGTTATCACAGCAGCTTACCCTGTCTGAGCTTTCTTGGTATTACTCACACCTTGCTCTAGAGAATTCCCCATCCATTAGCCACAGGTTTTCAAGGTGTGATCTGTATAGCAGAAACTCCTAAATTACAAAATCACAATCTCAGGGAATAGGCCTGGAAATCTGATTTTTCATGTGCTCTACAGTTGGGTCTTACAAAAATAGAATTTGAGAACTGGCTTAAAAGTCACTCTTCCCAGAATCTTGGCATTGCCCCAACTCTATCTTAGTCATCTTTTCTTTAACCATTTACCAAATATAGATCATTTTTTCATCTTTATGATCTCCCATGTTTGTGCCCATTTTTCTGTCACCCCTGCTATTTTAGTATATTATTTCTAGATTACTTCAGTAACTTCCTAATTGTACCCCGTACCTCCTTTTAGTCTTGTCTTTAATTGCTGCTTATAATCTTATCCAGTCAAGTCCCTTCCCTGCCTCAGTCTAAATTCTTTAGCTTGGCAAACAAGTTCTCTCATAATTTCATTCTTCCTATTGTCCTCACACCCTGTTGTGCAGCTCTTCCTAACTGCTTGCCGTTTTCCAAACATGCTGGATGCCCTCCTGTGCTCCCATGAAGCTCTCCTGCACCCTGACACTGGACTTTGTTAGGAAGAGGATGACCCCAACACATCCTTTGTGTATCTCTGTCATAGTATTCTCCACACTGCTATGCATGTCTCTTTATTTTCCTGCTTCCTAGCTCAAGAGCATGGACCTTACCCTCCCCCTCTTTTTATTTATTTTTTTTTTTTCGGTATTGGGGACTGAACTCAGGGGCATTCTACCTCCGAGCTATACCCCCAGCCCTATTTTTTATTCTTTATTTTGAAACCGAGTTTCATTAAGTTGCGGAGTGCCTCACTAGGTAGCTGAGGCTGGCCTTGAACCCAGATCCTCTGGTCTCAGCCTCCCGAATGCTGGGATTACCTCCCCATCTTTTTAAACTTGTATTTCACTATCTTATTAGCTTGTGCCTAGCTAATAGGAAGTATTATGTACATCTTCTCAATTTAATATGAAGTTTGAATAGAAATACTAGAGATAATTTTGGAGGATTACTTAGAAAGCAAATCTAGAATCTGAATGAGGAACTAATCTAACACACAAACGAGGAGGGAAGAAGATTCACTATAGGCAGAACGATGACTTTTGCAAAGATATTGGAGGAGACAGAGTGCAGGCTTTGTAGTACCAGACTTGTTTAATTAAGAGTATTTAACATACATAGGAAAGAAAAAACAGGAGATAGGACCAGAAAGGGAAGTAGAGACCAGATTGTGGAGAACTCTGAATATTACTCGAAGGAATTTCTTTTTTTTTTTTTTTTTTTGCGGTACTGGGGATTGAACTCAGGGGCATTCTACCTCCGAGCTATACCCCCCAGCCCTATTTTTTATTCTTTATTTTGAAACCGAGTCTCACTAAGTTGCGGAGCGCCTCACTAGGTAGCTGAGGCTGGCCTTGAACCCGGATCCTCTGGTCTCAGCCTCCCGAATGCTGGGATTACAAGCGTGCGCCACCACGCCCGGCTTCAAAGGAATTTCTTAAGGAATACAAGTTTTTGACCAGAAGAGAGAAAAGCAGACAGGTGTCTATTAAAAGATAACTGCATAATAGAGGATTCTGAGGAAATGGCAGAGCAGAAAGCATCAAACCAGCCTGGGCAACTTACCCTTACTCTGTCTTAAAATACAAATTGCTGGGGGTGTATGTAGCTCAGTGGTAAAGTATCCCTGACTTCAATCCCTGTACCAGTATGGGTGGTGGAACATGTTAGTACCACCCAAAATCATATATGAATTCAGTGCAGTCCATTTCAAAGTCCCAGTGACTTTTTTGTAGAAATAGAAAAATCTAACTGGGTGCGATGATACACACCTGAAATTCCATTATTTGAGAGGCTGAGACAAAAGAATCGCAGGTTCAAGGCCCACCTTAGTAACTTAGCTAGACCCTTAGTGACTTAGACCTTCAGCAACTTAGTGACACCCTGTTTCAAAATAAAAAGAGCTGACAATATAGTTCAGAGGAACATACCCCTGAGTTCAATTCCCAGTATCAAAGCAAAAAGAAAAAAAAAAATCCTACAATTGGTATGGACTCTCAAGAGACTGTAAATAACCAAGGCAGTCTTGAAAAAGAAGAATAAAGCTTGAAGACTGACATATTCTAATTATCAAAACTTACTTCAAAGCTACAATAATCAAAATAGTGTGGTACTGCCGGGCATGGTGGCGCACGCTTGTGATCCCAGCATTCGGGAGGCTGAGACCGGAGGATCCGGGTTCGCGGCCAGCCTCAGCTACCTAGTGAGGCACTCCGCAACTTAGTGAGACCCTGTTTCAAAATAAAAAATAAAAAATAGGGCTGGGAGTATAGCTCGGAGGTAAAATGCCATTGAGTTCAATCCTCAGTACTACAAAAAAAAAAATAGTGTGGTACTGACATAAGTTGTGTATATGGGCCTGTAGTGCAAAATAGCCCATAAACCCCCCTCACATCAATGGTCAAATGTTTTTTGTCAAGAGTGACTATACTATTCAGTGTGGAAAGGATGGTCTTTAACCAGTGATGCTGGGATAACTGATATCCACGTGCAAAAGAAAGAAGTTGGCCCCTTCCCTAACACCATTTATAAAATTTAACTAAAAATGAATTAAAGACCAAAATGTAAGACCAAACTATAAAAATACTCTTAGGAGAAAACATAGTGCTTAAGCTTCATGACACTGGGTTTGGCAATGATTCCTTGGATATAACACCAAAGACACAGGCAATAAAATTGAAAATAGACAAACTGGACTTCATGGAAATTAAAAAAAAAAAAAAAGAAAAGAAAAACTTTTTCCAACAGACTATCAGTAGAGATAGAGTTAAAAAGGTAACCCACAGAATGGAAGAAAATATTTCCAATCCATGTATCTGATAAGAGATTGATGTCCAGAATTTGTGGAGAACTACTACTGCACAACAGCAAAAGAAAGACAACCCAATTTAAAAATGGAGAGAGGACTTGATAGACATTTCTCCAAAGAAGACATACGAGTGGCTATAAGCACATGAAAACATGTTTAACATCTCTAATCATTGGGAAACTGGAAATTAAAATTAGATTGGATTGCCCATTAGGATAGCCATTATCAAGAAAAGCGACATAATGAATGTTGATGAGACTGTCAAGAAATTAGAATCTTTGTGATCTGTTGATGGGAATATAAAATGGTATAGCTGCAGTAGAAAATGGTATGGAGGTTCGTCAAAAAAATTAAAGATAAAATTACCATATGATCCTGTAATTCCATTTCTGGGTACATACCCAAAAGAATTGAAAGCAGGATTTTGATTTGTACACCCATGTTTATAACAGCATCATTCACAATAGAGACATAGAATCAACCCAAATGCCTACTGAGGTATGAATGGATAAGCAGAATGTATAATGTGTGTGCATACAATGGAATTTAGCCTTAAATATTACCTTAAATATTAGCCTTATATATTACCATTTGACTATAGAGTTTTACATTTGCAAGATTTTTTTTTTTTTTTTTGGTGGTGGTGTACTGGGGATTGAACTTGGGCATTCTACCTCCAAGCTATACCCCCAGCCCTATTTTTTATTCTTTATTTTGAAACAGGGTCTCACTAAGTTGCGGAGTGCCTCACTAAATAGCTGAGGCTGGCGGTGAACCCGGATCCTCCGGTCTCAGCCTCCCAAGTGCTGGGATTACAAGCGTGCGCCACCATGCCCGGCTTGCAAGATTTTTTAAAGAGTTCTGGAGATGGATGGTGCAGATGGTTTTGCAACAATATGAATATATTTAATACCACTGAACTATACACTTAAACATGACTAAAGTAATAAGTTCTATGTGTATTTTGCCATAAAAAATATTGTTTTTAAAAAAAGGTAAGTATTGACAGTTTCCCTTTCTCTGTCTTCTTTACTTTCTGATTCATTCATCTTTCATTTGGATTTTCATTATTAGATGAGAATCTGACAAGTGGGGAGAAGATAGAGCTAGGGGACATTGTGAAAGAATTGATCTTATCAGTATCGTCATGTTGGTGAAAGGAGGTAGAAAGTGAAAAGGGAACTGAAATTTGATACTTGAGCTGACAAAAAGCCTTTTCAGGATGAAATTTAGGACAGAGGAGGAACAGATTTCATTGCTAAGATAGAACTTGCAACCTTCTGAGGCTCTCTGCAACTTAGTGAGATCCTGTTTCAAAATAAAATAAAACAAAATAGGGCTGGGGATGTAGCTCAGGTAGAATGCCTCTGGGTTCAATCCCCAGTACCACCACAAAAAAAAAAAAAAAAAAAAGAAAAGAAAAAAAAAGTCACTCTATAGTTTGTGAATTTGAGGTGTCCAAATATTTCTGCGAGGAGGGAAATGGGTATCTCTCATTGCAGTCTGAGACATCAGGCTCTCTAGAGACATGTTAGAAGAGGAGACGTTGTTTTATATGTCATCCTCATTGAGCCCATTGCGGGGACTGTTATATTCCCAATGAACTGTGAGTATATAGTGTGAGAGGAAAGGACTGACAGACTCCTATGCTGAGAGGCAGAGAGGGAGGAAAAGAGGGAAAGGAAGGGAGCTTTGGTTAGTCCACAACTAAACCAGAAAGAAGTGTTAGCAAAAGATCTTGAAAGGAGCAGATGAGAATGAAGGTACATGTAGGTGAATCTTTTTTCAGGAAAAATAAGCTATTCCTAGATCAAATCATTGGCACTTTGAATTTTTACAATGTAAAACTGTAATTTGGGGGAAGAAAAGGCTTATGTTCCACAGAATTAACAATAAAGCTTGCCACAGCTCCTTAATAGCTGGATTATGAGCAGGGCTCAGTCTGGTGGAATCCTACAAGGCAGATGATTCCAAACAAGGAGTGCATGGCATATCCCGCTTTGCATTATGTTATATTCTGGAAATTTTGGGTGCTTTGGGTTTTGTTTTTACATTAATTATAAGGGAAAATTTCTTAGAAACAGATGGTGGCTGGACGGACAATGATTTCTTTGTATTAGCTGAAAAAATAGTGCCTTCAGACAAACAACATAAGGAATTCTCTAATCACTTGCAAACATTAGTCAAAAACAGCCTTTGCAAACTTATCCGGGAATAGGTACCCCCTTATAAAAGCAAAGCACATGCACTCCTTGCTTACTCCTATATTTCCTCCCCAGAGCTTCATAGAGTAAATTAACAAAGACAAATGGGTTAAAAAAGCTCTCTGTCTTCCCGAGAAGAGATAAAGCATTA